>PVJH01005754.1:0-108552 GCA_004026705.1 Nesogale talazaci
CAGCTTCAGAGGTCTGTCTTCATCAGGGCAAAGCTCAGTGGTCTCTCCGCTGGCTCCTCTAACTTCTTAGACGCTGCCAGCTTGTCTGTGATTAATCATCTCTGAAACTAACTCCCAACAACTGGGGAAGATATCTTCTCATGTTCAAGAGGAAAATACTGCGAGATTTCCCAGGAGTCTCATGTGAAAGCCATGCCCACATAGAGGCCTCATCAGCTACTCAATGGCTTTCTCCTGATTAATAGGCCAGACTCCACTCCTACATTTCAATTATAAAATTAACATAAGCACATGACTGCCACACCCAGGCTACTTAAGGTAGCCAACTGAAAAGATGGGGTTCGATAGAAATGGGTAATAGCGAATCAGGTCACTAACCCACACAAGGAAAAAGGTATTATTTATATCTCCACAGGGAAAGAGGGACCAGACTTAAACCCGGTGTTCCAGGATGTGAATGCAGTATGACATCATAGAGCGGGGAGCCAAGGGAGGGGTCTGAGGGCTTGGGCTCAATCCCAGCAATGTGGGAAGATTCTCCTCACTCCAGAAGAATTTACTTTAGAGGACAGCACTGAAGTTCAAAGGAGAGAGGACATGTCTGATCAAAGCACATGGGAGAAAATGAAGGAGGAGGAAGAGAGAGTGGAGCACATTCTGGCTCACCCAGTCTTGAGGACGATATCCCCACGCAGGACAGCCAATGCTCAGAGAGAACCAGAAGGCCAGCTCCTCTATGAAAGGGAACATCCCTTGCTAACCCATGACCCTATGGGGGACAACACTGGAGTCACAGTGTCAGGATTGCACCCGGCTTGATCCTACCACGGAAAAAAAAAAAAAAAAACACTAAGGTTATGCAGCAGAGCATTGTGGGGAGAAGAGCAAGGAGGTCCTGAGGAAGTGCTAAAGACAGACTTTGGGACCAGGGCATGGAAGCCATCCAACTGACTCGAGGTTACCTCTAGACATCAACAAACAGATCTTGAACTATTTATAGGCTTTTCTTATTATTATTATTATTATTATTTACTTAAATACTTTTTCTGGACATTGTTTTTTTCTTGTTATAGTTGTCATTTTGTTTCATTTTATCACTTTGTCTTGCTATGTATTTTTTGTGTGCATATTATTATCTCTGCAGCTCTATCTAGATGAGATAGGCTAGATAATAAGTCTGGAGAAGAAAATGACAGAACCAATGGTTCCAGGGGTGGGGGATATGGGAGAGTGAAAGGTTGGGGAAAGGAAATGGTGTTGACCAATCTAGGGACAGAGGAACAACAAATGTTCCAAAATCAGTGAAAAGGAGGTTTGAGGGGCCTGGCGGGGATTGATCAAGGGTAAGATAACTGAGAGAAACTACAGAAACCCAAGTAAAAGCTGAACTTGATAGTGGGACAAGAGGAAAGTGAAAGGAAATAGAGGAAATAAATTAGAGGCAAAGGGGACTTATATAGGTCTAAATACAGGCATGTACACAAATAAATATATTTGCATATGATGATGAGGTAGTAGATCTATGTGCATATATTCATAGTTAAGTATTAAAGCAACAGATGGACATGGGTGCTCCCCTCCAGTACTCCCTCAATGCCAGAACACTTTGTTCTATTAAATTGGCATTCCATGATGCTCACCTTCCCAACAGTATCATTGAAGTCAAATGTGTGCATAAACAAATGTGATGAAGAAAGCTGATGGTGTCAGGCTATCAAAAATTACAGTGTCTGGGTTTTTAAAATTTGAACGTAAACAAGTGGCCAACTAGTTCTCAGGCAACAAAGTCTACTTGTAATAAGTACACCAACCTTTGTGATCATGAAGTGTCCAAAGTATCAGGTACCAGGCACCAAAGAACTAAAACTTATATCATTGCATGTGAGGGGGAGTGTAGATTGGGGAAACAAAGCCCATCTGTAGGTAAAGGAGCATCCTTTTACAAAAAGGTTGTGGGGAGGAGATGAACCCATTAGGGTGCAGAGTAGCAATGATCTAGTTCTTCAATACTTCCTCCTCACCACTTTCATGAACCCAATTCCAACTTACAAATCTGGCTGGACCAGAAGATGTATACTGGTACATATAGGAACTGGAAACATGGGGAATCCAGGATAGATGATCACTTCAGGACCATTAGTGATATTGGAAATATGAGCAGGGTGGAGGGAAGGTGGGACATAATGGGGGAACCCATTATAAGGATCTGCATGTGACCTCTTTGCTGGACTACGGCTATCAGGGATGTGGGTGAACATAGACATTGGACAGTGCAAGAAATGACAAAGTGTTAATAATTTATAAGATATTGAGGGTTCATGAGAGAGGGGGATTAGGGAGTGGGGGAGGGAGTGAAGAGACAATGCCAAGGGCTTAAATAGAAAGTTAATGTTTTGAGGAGGAGGACAACAAATGTGCTTGACATACAAAGAACATATGTGTGGTTGTGACAAGAGTTGTATGAATGCCCAAAAAATGATTCAAATAACAGCACCAACAAAAAGAACTGACCAAGCCTCAGCTTAGTTTATTGTAACTGTCATAGTCCAGGTAGATTAGAAAAACCAATTCATAAACATTCATATACATATAAGGAAGAGGTTAATATACAGGAGAAATGGAATATTGAGAAAGCATGCCAACCCAGTCCAGTCCAACTCCATAAGTCTATTATTAGCCCATATCTCTGATGCCAATCTGTAAATTGTTCTTCTGATTCACAAAGCACATGCAATGACACCAGGACAATCACAAGCAAGTGGGTGCGGACTTTTGTGTATCCATGGTAGTAGAAGTATCTCACCATTCGCAGAGGCCTCTTATTAGCTTCTCAAACATCTCAGCACTGGCAGGAGTGTCTATGTGACTTTCCCAACTTCATAGGTCTGATGGTAGAAACATCTGAGGGCTGGAAGGGGTCTCCTTGTGGTTTCCCAAGCATCTCAGCACTGGAAGGAGTATCCAAGTGGCTTCTCCAGCCCCAGAGGTCTGGATCAATCAGGGTAAGCCCATAAGGCTTCTCCTCCAGCTCCTCCTGGACTCAGAGTCTGTCAGCATGCTGCCATCTTGTCTTGTTAGTACAACATCCCCCAGGGACTAAATAGATGGTCTCTCATCTGTATGGGGGAAATATCGCGAGATTTCCCAGAATTCTCAGAGAAAATCATGCCCACACAGAGGTCTCATTGGCTAGACTCCACCCCTACACTCTTGATCAAATTGGCACCCGAGTACAGGATTCCCACATAGCTTATGTGCATAGATCACCCCAGTTTTTTAATGAGATTTGTGGATACAGTAGAAGTGCAAGTAATTTTACTTCGCCACATTTCTCCATTATTTGGTTTTCTTGAATTATGTCTACATCTGTGGAACTTCTCACATTGAATATTTAGGTTTCGAAAAAGTAAAATTCTATTTGCAAAGACTGGTAAGTTTATTTGACATATTCTATAAAAAGAAATCTATGAAAAATTTTCCCGTATTTCACTTTTATCCTTACATTTAATGGTGTGGCATATTGCACCATAATTTAATTCTATTATTAAACTATGGTTCATTGGCTTAAAAAAACAATGACAAATGGTAAAAAGAGTTGATGAGAACAGGTCATTTACAAATAAATTATTCTTAATGGCTCCACGTCTTTCAAAAACAAATGAAAGTACAAATTACAGCAGTTTAGAATTATCCACAGGAGGTAGAAAAAATGGAAAATGAACAAATTTCAGGAGACAAGTAGGATTTTAAAGGAGATGATCAAAGGGAATAGATTCAATATTATTAGTTTATTGTTTATATATGTTCAGAGAGAAGTCTCACCTTTTTTCAGGGGCTGCCAAACTTGCACTTGGCACAATATTATTTTCCTACATGGATAGTGGATTTTAAATCATCTTTTCCATTTCTACATTAGCATATAAATTTTCATCACAATTGAAACCTGTCAGATGCAGAGACCTGAAACTATTTCCCTTTCAATTCACAGATTTTAATCTTTTTACCTAAACTGGTGACTTTAAAAAAATGAGGTCTTTATCAAATTATTTTTAAAAACTTGGTAATGTTAGTTGTTTTATTATATGCCTTTCAATCAGTTCCTATTTTTACAAGACTTAGAACACCATTTTGATACACCACCATCCTGACAGTTATGCCTATTGTTGAAGACACAGTGTTAATTCATCTTGTTGAGGATCTTCCTTTTGCCCCTGCTCCTCTACATTTCCAATCATGATTACATTTTTGAGGAACTAGTCTCTTCTGAAAACATGTCCAAAGTATGTAAAATGATGTATGACCATTATTAATTTAAGGAACATTCTGGCTATTGGTCTTTTGGAAGTTCATTGTACTTCCTATTTATTTGCTATCTTCATAGTTCAACTGCATCAATTTTTTTCCTCTCCTTAGTATTCAATGTACAACTTCAACTTGGCAAGGAGGTGATTAAAATATCATAGTTTGGAACCCGTGCATCTTAGAACTCAGAGTTACACAGTTGCTTTTCAACACGTTTAAGAGGTCTTGTGTAGCAGCTGTATCCAATGTATGCATCATATTATATTTTGATCATTTCTGTCACATTAATTTTGAATCCAAAAAAGATAGAATTCTTAACTTCAAACATTACTTCATTTATCATGATGCCATCTATTAATGAAGCTGTTACCCTTTTGTTCTTTACATTGAGTCAAAATCCATACTGAAGACTCCAGTCCTTGATCTTCATCAGCAAGTACTTCTACTCCCGGATGTGTTGTATCATCTGCATATCACAGGTTGTTAATAAGTCTTGTTCCAATTCTGATGCTGCACTGTGCTTCAGATAATCCAGTTTGTCTGATTATTTGATCAATATATAATTTGAAAGAAGATGTAATTCTGAGGTACACTTTTGCTGATTTAAACCATGGAATGTTCCATTTTACTGCTTGTACAATTGCTGTTTTATTCACTCACAAGTCCAACATAGGCACAATGTAGTTTCCATTCTTCTAAAGGTTCTCCAGAGTTTGAAGTGATCCACAGAGTTCAATGACTTTTTGAGGTCAATGAAACACAGGGAATATTTTTGTGATATTCCCTGCTTTCAGCAAGATCTATCTGAGATCAGTCATGGTATCTCTTGCTCATGTTCACTTCTGAATCTCACCTGAACCTCTGGCAACTCTCCATAGCTATGTAGCTGCATTGTTGCTGGGTGATCTGCAGCAAAATTTTCCCTGCATATGATCTCAGTGATATTGTTTTATAACTTGAGTACTTTGTTTTATCAATTTTCTTTGAAATGGATATAAATATGTATTTTTTCCAGTTGGTCCAGTAACTTTTCCCCAAAATTTCGTGGTATAAATGAGTTTTTCTAGTGCTTTATCAGCTTGTTGAAGCATTTCAGATGTTATGCCATCAATTCCCGGAGACTTGTATATGCCTAATGCTTTTTGTGCAGCTTAGTATTTTCTTTGAATACTGTATAGTCTTAATTAGTGCACATTATTTTATATATCTTGTTTCTAATATCATCTATTTCTCTACTTGATCTCTTCATGTTCTAATAATAAATAAAATGACTACAAACAACTCAAAATCAAAATTAGTGATTAGAGTTTACTTAGGAAATTTCCAGAACTTCATGCCAGTGAAAAGTGCTCAGGGAATTTGTTGATCAGGACTTATTTCAATTCTTCAAATCCATTAATACATATTAAAAGGCATGTCACTTGCTATAGGCCTCAACTCAAAGGCATTTAGATTGAGATCAATGGGTCAGTAAACACAGCTCCTTGAATTAAGTGCCAGGAGCACTCTATTAAGATCAGCTTCAGATCAAGGAATTAACCAATACTTTTGTAGTTCAGCAAGTTCAAATTCCCCAATTAAGTGCTAGAGGCAACACACTCCATAAGCCAGTTTGTTGCAAAAAAGCACTAATCTTTGTTGCTTGTAAGGACTGGAAGTCCACTGCTCTCTTCTGGACTCTGGATTTTGGTTCTGTGGCTGCTTCTCTGAGAGTGTATCTGTCATCTGGATTGAGGAGTTTCACTGAACAGGGCTCTGGGATGTAGAGGAAGCACTCCCCTCTTGGCTTTTGTTTTGGTATTGAGATCTCACCTTCTGCCTCTCAGAAGCCTCATTTTATACACAGTAGAGTGCTTCTGCAGGGAATACGCATATGTGAATCTTAGTGTCTTTGAACACCTTACCAGAAACATGCAGGGAAAGGAACTGTGTTTGTACCTGCATTAGAAGATCCATATTAAGCAATTTCCCTTAAAAGTACCATTGCTTGTTGCTCATCTCCTGTTCCTTGAATGTTTGAATGTCAACTAGTTGTTTTTGGTACCGTGATTGTCGGCATTCTATCCATATTCATCTGCTGCACTCTACAATATCCAATATTTTCCCCATTGTTGTGTTTGCTAGTTGTCATTGAATCTACTTATACCATGGGCACCCAATTCATAGCAGAAAGAAACAAACCTTGCCATCATAAACACTGTTCATATTGCCGAGTGCATTGATGCAGTCATTATCAATAGATATTATATTGAGGGATGTCCCCTCCTTCACTGTAGCTTTCATAATGTTCTTCCTCAGAAACTGTCTCCTGACAATGGGTTCAATGTTTGAAAGACTAAGTTTTGTTATCCATGCATCTGGGGAGGAGAACTCTAGTCTTACTTATTCCAACCCAGAAATATTTGCCTTTTTAATATTCTTTGATACTTTGAATATTCTTCCCCAGCATCATAATTTAAATGAGTTTATTCAATTCTACCTGGTCTTCATTATTCTATGCTCAAATGCCACGTGCTTATGGGATAATGGAGAATATCATCTTGAGTGCTGGGGACCTTAATTCACAAAATAATGTTTCATTTTTCTATATTCAAATGAGGTCTTATACAGCAAATTTATATCCTTTGATCTCTCAGATGCTGCTTCCACAAGTATTAATTGTGGAACCAAAGAAGACAAAATCTTGGACAGCTTCAATTTTTTCTCCATTTATCATGTTGTTATGGTTGTGAGGATTTCAGCCTTCTTTACATTGAGTTGTAATCCATGCTGAAGGTTTCAATCCCAGATCTTCATTAGCAAGTGCTTCAAGTCATCCTTACTTCAGCAAGACAGGTTGTGCCATCTCCAAACAGCACATTGCTAATTAGCCTTCCTCAAATCCTGATGCCATATTTTTATTCATAAAATCCAGCCTCTCTGATGATGTCCTCCACATACAGATGGGAAAGTATGGTGAGAAGATACAATCTTGATGAGCACCTTTCTTGATTTCAATTATGCAATATTTCCTTATTTTGATTACACAATCGTCTCTTGATCCGTGTACGGATTTCTCATGAATAGAGTGCAGTGTTTTGGAATTCCCATTCTTCTCAAGGTTGCCCAGATCTTATTATGGTCCACACAATCAGATGTTTTTACATAGTAAATGAAAGACAAGTAAACATCTTTCTGGCATTCTCTGTATTGAACCAAGTCCCATCTGACTTTAAAAATGATATCACTTCCTCTACACCATTTTCTGAATCCAGTCTGGACTTCTGAAAGTCCCCTATCAAACAATATTCTGCTGCAACTTTTGGTGGATGAACTAGAGCAAACTTTTACTTGTGTGTGATTTCAATGACATTGTTCTATATTTTGAGCAGACTGTTGGGTCACTTTTCTTTTGAATGGGAGCAAATATGGGTCTTTTTTTCTGTCAGTTGACCTAGTAACTGTCTTCCAAATTGATCAGTGCTTCATCAGATTGCTGTAATATTTCAATGGCTATTTCATCAATTCTTGTAACCTTAGTCTGAGCTAAAGTTGTCAGTGGAATTTGAACTTCTTCCTTCATCACCATGAGTTCTTGCTCATATACACCATCCTAAAATGGTGGACTGCTGACCTGTTTTTGGTATAGTTACTCTGTGTTTTTCCCCCATCTTCACTTGGTGCTTCCTGCATCATTCATTTTGTCCATAGAATATTTCAAGAGTGCAACTCAAGAATTAATTTTTTCTTGAGTTCTTTCAGTGCTAGATATCTAGATATGCTGAGCATACTCTTTTCCTAAGTTTTTTTTTTTTTTTTAATTTTAGGCCTTAGCACATTTCATGATGAGGGGTACCCAAAAATAACCACAAAAAGCTCTTCTGGTTGGAGCTTTCAGAGTTCATATTTTTTGCCCTAAACAAGCAACTTCCTTTGAATTGGTGGCACCCAGTTGCATTGCCTGGAAAGCTTCTCAGTGATCACAGTGAATTTTTCATTAAAGCAGTTTTACCAGAACGTTGTTTTTATTATGATGGTCAATTTAAGAGAACAGCATGTACTTGTGAATTTGTGTTTCCTTCTTAGAAAAAAAAATGCTGTAGAACTGTTGTGATGTCAAGCACAGCATACAATGACAGTGCTGTGGGAAAAACTCAAGTGTATAAGTGGTTTTCTCATGTCAGAAAAGGTGAAATGTCAGTTGATTACAAAGCTCGTTATGGATGTCCATCAAATTCTGAATGTATGAAAATGTTATAAAATCCATGGACTTGTGGCCAAAGACAGACAAGGGAACATCGAAGTGATAGGGAGTTTATCTGGACTATTGTAGAGCTCAGGTCAGGCAATGTTAATGAAAGATATAGGAATAAGAAAGGTCACTGTGAGATTTGTGAAAAACAGTGTTCAGTGGAAACATGCCTCATTTTGACAGAAAGTGATCCAGACTGTTTTCCAAGACCTTTACTGGTGATGACATGTGGTGATATTCTTTCAAACCTGAAAGTAAACATCAATCAAGACAATGGAAGATGTCATTGCCACCTTGCCCTCCAAAAGCTCATCAAATCAAAGATCAAGACAATATTTTTGTTGTTGTTTTTTTGATGTGAGGAAGATAGCGCATTTGGAGTTCATTCTATTCTACCAGGTCAGACTGTTAATTTAGCTTTCTGTTTAGAGGTTCTGAAAAGATAGCCTAATGGTGTGTGACCAAAAAGGCCTGATTTGCGGAAGATTGGAGACTGGTTTTGCCACCATGACATTGCCCCTGCTCATGCAGTCATTTTAGTGTATTTTGGCAAAATACAGCATGCCTCTCTTGCCCCACACACTTTATTCACCTGACATGTTCCCTTCAACTTATTTTCCTGCAAATGAAGAGGGATATAAAAGGATAACATAGAAAAGAAAAGAAAAAAATGAGAGAAGTGCTGAATTAAAAAAAAAAGAAAAGAAACAAACATGTTTTCGGGCTGAGCCCCGGTGGCCTAGTGGTTGTGCGCGGGACTGCGGCCCACTGGGACGGAGGTTCAATTCCAGCAGTGGGGCTGGGCCTCCTACTCCCACCGCTGGAGAGCAGTGATGCTCAAAAAAATTTAAAAAAAAACAAAACATGTTTCCAAGGATAGATTGGCAGATTTGACAATTGTATTAAGTGTAATGGAAAGTACTTTGAAGGTGATAAGGTTTTTCTGTAAAAATATTTAAATACATAGCTTTGAAAAGAACACGGGGTTGGGGGAGGGTTGGGGGCACTCCCCCATGTAATATTTGGCTTTTTCTTCTTTAGTTACCCTTCATATTTTTCTACTCAGCTCTTTGACATCATTATTTGTTCTATTTGATTGAGATAGTCTAGGATTAAGAGTGAGTTTCAGAGTCTCTTCTAATTAGTCACTTGAATCATTCTTTAACTTCTCTGGAAATCAGATCCTCCTTAGTTAAAGTTTGAGTATTCGTATACTCCAGGTTCCCATGCTCTGTCACTATCCCAGACAATGTTCTCCTTCCATTCTTAAGGTCTTCAGGATCAGAAGTGTTTCAAATTATGACAACACCATAACACTATGGCAAACTTACAGACAAGTGGTGGACACTAATAATTAGTGAATTGAAATGCACTAGCATTGCTATTTTGAATCAGACAAAATGATAGGGTTATCCCTTTGAGATGACAAATTCAAGAGATTTCTTGACATATTCATAATCATTATTCATGTGTTTTGGAAACGATGCTTTTTATGATAGGACAATATCTATATGCTTGAGATAATGCCCTGTATACAACTATATGCAAATGCATTTACAAACCACTATAGTAACTGATGAAGAAATTGAAGAATTTCCAACATTTCCAATCTGAAATTGCTTGAATAGGAAATCAAGCTTCATTGATAATTACTGGTGATTAGAATGCAAAGTTTGGAGGCAAAGAGGATGGGGAAGTAGTTAGAAATATGTCCTTTGTAATAGAATTGCAGCTAGAAATTATATGAAATAATGATGTTTTTTTTGCAAATTATTTTTCAACAGCATAAACTACTGATGAAGAGATGACTTTGAACACAGAAATAATGTTGGTTTCCACAAGATAGAATTTTCAAGATTAATGAGGTGTTAATTATAAATAGCTTTTTCCACAGCCTAAATAGCACACACACATACACACACATATATATACATGTATATGTATATGTATATATGTTTGTGTATCCACACAGAATATATATGAACCACACTGACTTTATATCTGAGAAGCAGCCATGGGAACGATCAATATAATCAAACTAAACATAGCTAAGGGCAAACTCTGGAATAGACAAAAAAAATAAACTCATCTATAAATTCAGGCAAAAGCAGAAGAACTAAAACAATTTGATGGGGAAAAATGAAACCTCAATTATACTCCATCTAAATTTATAAAACATCTCAACAGGAGATTTGATGCATTAAATAATATTGACATAAGATCTGAACAGCTGTGGAAAGGGCAGCATATGTGTAGAAAGAAACATATTATTAAGAAGTCAAGAAATAAATCAGAATGTCTGTCAGAAGAGACACTGGTACTTGCTTTGGGCCATAGAATAGCCAAATCCAATGGGAGAGGGGGAAATGGTGGAGTAAAATAATTGACTAGAAACTTCCAGAAGACAAATTAGATTACAACAATGAAATGTGAAAAGACATGAATTGAGTAATCCAAAAATAAACACATTCAAAACCTCTCAAGATGAAAGATTTGAATGAGAAAGTCAAGAGTCAAATTTCATTGATGATGGATGTTATAGGTAAACTATTGATTGGTGAAGAAAGCATGATAGAAGTTGGGGGAAATAGACAATGTCATCATACAAAGTTGAATTGATCAGGGTTCAAATATTAAAAAGATATCATATAATCAAAGTCAATGTATTGAAAAAGAAGCAAAAATTTCACTAAAGGCACATCCAGATAAATTTAGAGAGCTGCCTGAACTTCAAACTGATTAGGTAGAGGACATGGCATGAGGCATATAATTTCTGATGTCAGATGAAACTTAGCTGAAACAGTTTGCTTGTGTTTACTTGTGTTACTTTAATTATGTAAAGGCATTCCATTGGTCAAAATATGCATACAGTGAGGTAATTAGGAATTTCAGCATATGATACTATATTCAAGAAAAACTTGTACATGAACTAAAAGACATGAACTAAAAGACAGTCAAGTGAAGAAGACATATGAACACTGGGTGGTTTAACAACCAGGAGACACCTGCCCCAGGGTGATATCATTTTATCATATTTCTTCACTTTCTATGCTGAGCAAGCAAACTGAGGATCTGGTCTACATGGGGTACCCCCACATGCAAGTGGATTTTTTTCAAAGCTGTATACTATTTTTTAAAAAACAAAACCACCTGATCACTTTCAGAGTACTCACCAATACACTTATTATTTTTTTTCAAATCTGTTATTTCAATCTTGGAAACATTCTTCAAAATCATCTGTTTGGATGGTTGATAGCACGTCTCTCTTTTTTTTTTTCTTCACCTCTTCTATGCTTTCAAATCACCATCCTTTCAAGTCCCACTGCATTCCCAGAAATAATAAAAAGTTGCATCAAACAAGGTCAGGCGAATATGGTCCCTGGGCAGGAGAGAGATGTTTTTTTTGTTTGTTTGTTTTGTTTTTGCCAGAAACTGGCTCATTGAGAAGGCTGCATGAGGAATTGCATTATTCTGTTGTCAAAATCAGTCCTCCATCTGTCACAAATCAGGCCGTTCTTGTCACATACTGTTATAAAAATATTTTCAGAACTGTGGGTTGAAGACAGAATTTTTCCACAATTATATACTCCAAAATAGTAAGCAAACTATTAACCAGTATTTGGTGTGGAAGTTAAGTTAGCTGTTCTCCCTGAAGTTCCCAGTTATCTGAGGCCTTTGTGTGTCACAATAAAACTGACTTCCCTGCTGTTTAGATAATGGTTCCCTTCCTTTGAAGCCTGTGGGCAGGATTCAAGAGCCACTGTCAATGGCTCCTAACCAGACAGGCCTGCTGATCCACCTCCAGGAGTCCAAGGTCTTCTCTTAACACATTCTTCTCCCCTCATCACCTAGGCATCCCTAAGACCACTCCCCTTGTCACCATATAGCCCTTAAGACAGTTCCCGATCAGTGACAACAGAGCTCATGTGTCCCCCATAAGGTTATTTAAAGGGGAAAATTAAAGTTCGCTTTCTCACCATGTGGACTACAAAATTGGCAAAGGTGAGCATGCTACCCTGATATGAAATGTCTGACTCATTATTTCTCTCGCTCATGCTCTTGGTAATTTTATTATAATAATTAAAATTGTCACTGTACAACTTTGCCTATTAAACCTGTTATGTATGTATCAGAAGCTGTTCAAGAAGTTGACGGATGTCCAGAGTGAGGTTTGTCACAAATCAACATTTCCCCTTGCTTGAAATTAGAATAACACTTGTGCACTCAAGTTTTTCCCATAGTAATTTCCTTGTACACTGTGTTCAACATCACGACAGTTTACATCATAAAATTTCACAACATGCTGTTCTCTTCAGAGTCATTACAAAATGAGTTCAAGCGAAACTCCTTTTACAAAAACAATTCTCTGTAACCGGAGAGAACCTTCCCAGGTGATGCCACCGAGTACATTAACTCCGAGTGAATTCCTCAGTGCTCAAGTTGCAGGGAAAAATGCATAAAAAAGCTCCGCTTCGTGCACTGCAATTCTTGGGTTGGTATCCCATTGTATGTAGAGAAGAGCATTGCATCGTGATTTGAAGAAAATGTAGCAATAATCTGTAGTACAACATGACGTCAACTTTCTTCCTAAAAAACGAGAAGTTTTAAAATCAGACTTCAAATTTGAATATGGATTGCAACTCAGTGTAAAGAAAATCAAATCCTCACAACTTAATCAATGGACAACACTGTGCTAAATAGAGCAAATGAGGCAATTGTTAATTATTTCAATGTGCATGGAAGCAGCCATCAACAAGTCAATAAACGAATTGGCTACTCTGCTGGACAAGACCCATGTCAGCTGTTTCAAAGCAGTGATGTCTGCTTGAGAACTCAGGTGCGCCTGATTCCAGCCATGGCTCTTTCAATGGCTTCATGCTCTTATGACAATTTTTAATGGATCTTTACAGATGTTTCTTCTTATTTTGAGTTGTGCCCCCTCAGGAAAGTAAAGTCCTGAAAGCTTAACTATAGCCACATTATTATAGTTGATTCTGTTTTGAGGAGTGAGCTCTCGATGAGTTGTATCATGAGCATCTTTGCACCTAAATAGCTATCTGACAATCTTCCAGGACAACTCACAAGGTTTTCATCGACGAAGAATAAAACCATTTCTTTCCTCATAATCTCTTCTTAGTTTAGAAGATTTGGTAAAACCTGTTAAACTTGATGACTCTGCTGATATTTTCAATACAAGTGAAACAATACTCCAATTTCCACAATATGACAAATGGGCAGGAAAGGGGTGCTATTATAGACCCACATAATATAAAATTCAGAAGAAATGCTGCAGTTCAGTTTTAAAATGTGTTTAAGAACTCAATCCTATTTCTACCATATAAACATTTTAAAAAATAGTGTTGTTCTGTATTCTTTAGCTTTTAAAATTTATTTTTGTAGTAATTATCTTTAAAAAACTCAAGAATATCACATTCATTTAGCTTTTTGAATTTGTTTTTTAGCAACTGGCTTGAAAAAACTCAAGAATATCAAATTTCTTTGAGTTTGAGGAATGTGATACACTGTACTAAGTTCTGTAGATGTGTCAACCCTTCTTCATGCTCTTATGAACATTTTTAATGATCGTATGTTGTATAAAATATAAATACCATGAGGGAACTAGCTTTGACTAATAAAATTATATTTGAATGAACACCAGGAGAGAGGAAATGGGATAACCAGATGTATTTTAAAGAATGCAATAAATATGCAACTCTTAGAAATTGTTCCATTCCTGCTAATCAATATATTTTCTGCATTGATAAACCCATGATTTAGACATATGACTTTGACAAGGTTACAGGATTAGCTAACCAAGTTTTAAAAAGTAAGAACACTCTTTGGCCAGTATAATAATGCGACTTTTTATTGTTGCTATTTACACAACTTTCTCTTTGTGTTCTGTCAGCCCATGATTAATGTGAATCATTGTATGTGTAATTTGGGTTCTTAAAGCTACTGTGACAATGCTAGGAACTCTATCACTACAGACAGCTTGCAAATGGGTACTCTTGCTTCCAAGCACATCTGTAGCTTTTGTCACACAGAAGCAATCTAGTACACATGTGTGCTTTTTAATTAACTAAAATAGCAGATATGCTTTCCAAACAAAGCTCAATTACACTAAGAAGATTTCCCCCCATTAACTAATCTGTCACATTGATTGAAAGTAATCTTATGTCTAAATCATGGACTGAACAATATATTGATTAGAGAAAATTTGAAGAAATTCTGAAAGCTCTGTACTTATTTTGTTATTTAAAATGTATCTAGGAAACCTTGAAATTGAACTGTGATATAAAATCTTTTTTTTCTGGTCATTGCATAATGAAACAAACACAGTCATTTTTCCTTTTGGATGTCAATAGCATGTGAATAATATCTTCACTAAATAGCATATCTCCCCAGAAGATTTAATGATAATTACTAGCATCTCATAATAATACACCTAATAGGCTGAGTAATATGTGAGACCAATGCTCAGAATGTGTTCAATATGTGTTTAATCCCAAGAAGAAAACACCTCTATTATAAAGTAAACTTTAATTAGTAATCATAAATAATTGATTTTGATTTGGGAGTATTCTATAACTTTGTTCATAGAGTATGCACACTTCCATTATGTCAAAAATGACAATCAAAGTTGCCATTCTTATATTTTATTGTAACAGAACTATTTTAAGGAGGCTAATTGGAGTTTAAGTAACACAAAATTTTATTATGGTTCAAACATAATACTTTATACTAAATAGTATTGTATAGTGAAAAATATATACAATGGTTTAAAAAATATTGCTACTAAGGTTGAACCCTTACATTCCTGAGTTTATTTCAAAGAAACATATTCAAATAAGTCTATATCATGAGTGAGTGGTGCCAATAGGTTCTCTCAGTAATATATTTACCACATAATTGTGTTTCTTTAAACAAAATGAATTAGCTTTTGTGCTGAAGCTGAAAGATCCTAGTTTGAAAACAGCAGATGCTCTCTGGGAGAACGATGTGGCTTTCTACTTCCTAAACTGGAAGGGGTAGTTTTACCCAGCCCTATAGAAATCTTGCTGAGTCAGCATCGATGTGATGATAATAAAAAAATTATTGAGATACGCCCTATCAGTGCGAGGGGCATGATTCTGAGGTCAGAGCAAATACTGAAGTAGCTTCCTGCTCTTCAATACTCTAAAGAGGTGCTGTAATCCAGTTTAACCCAAGGCAGCACATCTTTTGATCTCTTGACTGCTGATTCTATGACTATTGATTGCAAGTTCAAGCAAGACAAATTCTTTGGCAGTTTTAACATTTTGTTCATTTGTCATAATAATAACTATTGGTCCAGTTGTGAGGATTCGGGTCTCTTTTGTACTGATGTTTAATCCATAATGAAGACTCCAAACCTTGGTCTTCATGAGCAAGTGTGCAAATCCTCCTTCCTTTCAGCAAGCCAAGATTGGTTCATTTGCATATTGCAGGTTGTTAGTAAGCCTGCATCCTCCAATCTGGATGCCACATTCTTCTTCATATTTCCTCAACATAGAGATGGAATAAGCATAGTAAGAGGAAAAAACCCAAGTGCACATGTCTGAATTGAAGCCTGCAATATGTCTTGGTGTTGTTTACACAACTTCCTCTTGATCCATGTACAAATTACAAATGAGCACAATGAAAAATTCTGGAATTCCCACTCTGCTCAAAGTTATCCATAGTTTATTATGATTCCCATTGTCAAGTGCTATGACATAGTTGATAAGACACAAATAAGCATCTAGCATTCACAACTTTCAGACAAGACCCATCTTACATCAGCAATGATGTCCTCAATAGCACATCTTCTTCTGAATCAGGACTGACAGCTCCACGTCAATGTACTACTGCAACTGCAGTTGGATAATTTTCATGAAAATTGTCTTTGCATGTCATATGAATGATACTCTTCTGTAGAGAAGTAGGAACCACTGAACCAATTAGGAACATAAAACTTTGAATATTGTAAAAAATCAGTCAGGACTCAAGAAAAAAGCACCTTGCTTGATACAGTTGACAGGGAGCAAAACAAGAGGCATGCTTCTGCAAGATGGGTTGACAGAGTGACTGTAATCCTAGGCTCAAACAGAATATAATTGAGAAGATAAGCAATGAGCAGACAGTGTCTGGTTCTATTGCTCTGAGTTGGCACTGACGACCGACCAATGAAACCGAGGTTGCATTGAATGCCAGGACATTTAATGTGTGGTCTCACATTCTTGCCATAATTCCATTCTGCTGTGTACCCAAAGAACTTTTTGAATCTTATTGCTTTGAATATAAAATTATTTATATAAGTACTGCACTAATTTTATATTGTTTAGAAATAATTTTGAAATTAAACTGATCAAATTTAAAACCTAGTTACCCTACCTCAATTTATTGGTGAATAAAATCATAAAGAGACCAAAGAATTTTAATTCCCAAATTAATATTCTTTGAGTGGAGGAAATGACTAGTAAGAGAAGTCAATAGAGAAAGATAAAAGTTCTAATGAATAGTTTCCTCAGGGAATTTTTATACATTACATTTTCATTTTCCTTTTATTGTCAAATTTCAATGTCACTTATTTCTATCTGATGCCATCGCATTGATGCCCACTCCTGTGACCTTACAGCACAGGAAAGAATTGCCTCTGTGAGCTTCCGAGACTCTAATACTTTAAGGGTGCACAATGCCTTATCTTTTGCCTTCAGAGTACCTGGTCGCTTTGAACTGAGAAGCATATGGATCACAGTCTAAAGTATAACCACCATACCATCAGGGTTCTTTTCAATTATTTAGACATATTGACCTAAATGTGTTTTGGGTGTTAGGTGCCATCCAGTCAGTTCCAACCCATAACCAAGAACAAGCAAAAGAAACACTGCAAGGTCTTACACCATCCGCACACTTGTTCTGAGACTTGTTGCTGTAGCTACTCTCTCTGCTCCTCTCTTGTGGCTCTTCTTCATTACTGTTGTTCCTTCAATTACTAATCACACTATCCTTCTCTGGTGATAGGTTTCTCCTGACAATATGTTCAAAATAAGTAAGACAATCTGTTCATCTTTGCTCCTAAGGTCAGATGACATTACTTATTGAGGAACAGATTCCTTTATCCTTTTAGCAGTACATGATACTGTGGCAGTCATGTGCTTATGTTAATCTCCTGATTGAGATGTAGGGGTGGAGTCTAGCCTGTTAATCTGGAGCTAGCCATTGAGCAGCCAATGAGGCCTCTGTGTGGGCATGACTTTCTCCTGATATGTCTGGGAAATCTCACGATATTTCCCTCGTAAAGATGAGAAGCTATCTTCCCCAGTGGTTGGGAGTTAGTCTCAGAGACGATGAATCACAGACAAGACAAGATGGCAGTGTCTGAGAAGCTGGAGGAGCCGGCAGAGAGACCACACGGCTTTGCCCTGATGGAGCCAGACCTCTGAAGCGGGGGCGGCCACATGGAGACCTCTGCCAACGATGAGTTGCTTCTGCTGTTGATGGACCCTGAGCCCTGGAAGCAAGGAGCCATGTGGAGACCCCTGCCAGCGCCGGGATGCTGCACCCCCTGACCAGTGACTTTGTGAGTCAGAAGGAGACTTTATAGACTGATTTCGGGCATATGGGTTAATATCGGACTTGTGACTTTGAACTGGACTGGGCTCAATGTCTTGTTCTTCTTGTTTATAAACCTTTTCCTTATATCCATATGTGTGTCTATAAATTTGTTCCTCTAGTTGACCAGCTCTAACACAGTACTTTAGTATTCTACGTGAGCGCCGCAATTCAAATACATCTATTCTTTTTCTGTCTTTCTTACTCAATATCCAAGTCTTATGTTCACATGAGGCCTTATAAATATCATGGCTCAAGTCAGGCCAAACTTATTCCTCAGAGTAACTTGCTTCCTTCCCTATAGTCTAAAGTGAGTTTGTATAGCAGAAATGCCTAATATGATTCATATTTTATCTCTTGACTGCTTCTACCATGAGCTTTGATTGGAGATCCCAGCAAGACAAAAATCCTTAACAACTTCAAACTTGTCTCCACTTATCATAATTTTGCCCATTCATCCATTTGTGAGGAATTTTCTTTGTATTTACATTGAGTTGTACTCTATTTTGAAGGATGCAATCCTTGATCTTCATCAGCAAATGCTTTAAGTTCTCCTTATCTTCAACAAATGATATTGTGTCATTAGTATATGGCAGGTTGTTAACAAGCCACCTTCCAATCCTGATGCCACATCCTTCTTCATATAATGCAGCTTCTCTTTTGATTTGCTTAGTACTCACATGGTGCAAGTATGCTGAAAGGATACAATGCTGATGCACACTTTTCCTCATTTACAAACATACGGTATCCCCTTTTTCTGTTAGCACATTTGCCTTTAATCCATGTAGCAAGTTACTCAAAAGTACAATGAAAAGTTCTGGAGTTCACATTCCTTTCAAAACTATCCATAGCTTGTTATGGGCCACAGAGTAGAATACCTCAGCATGGTAAATTAAACAGAAATAAAATTTTTTCTGCTGTATTGAGTTAAGATTCTTCTGACATCAGCTTTGATATCCTTTGTGGTCAGAACCCCTGGCAATTACTTCTCAATAAAATACTACAACTATTGTTGGATGATTTTCAGCAAAAGTTCATATGTGTGTGATATTAATGATATTACTCTATTGTGTGAACATTATGTTGAGTCATCTTTCTTTGCAGTGGACACAAACATGGATCTAACCCACTCAGTTGACTCATTCACTATTTTCCAAATTTCTTGGTATGGGCGAGTGAATGCTTCCAGTGCTTTCTCAGTTCACTGAAACTTTTCAATTGATTCTACATAACTTATTGGAGTATTTTGGGTTTTTTTCACCAAAGTTTTCAGTGAAACCAGAACTTCTTTCTTCAGTACCGTTGGTTCTTGCTCATGTGCTACCTCCTGAAATGGTCGACAGTCAAATAGTTCTTTCTGGTACAGTGATTGCATTCTCTTCATCTATTCTGGACACTTGTTGCATCATTCAGCATTTTCCCATAAAACTATCAAGCTTGTAAATTGGGGCTTGAATTTTTTCTTGAGTTCTTTCAGTTTAAGATATGCTGAGCATGTTCATCCCTTTTAGTTTTCTAATTCTAGGTCTTTTTTATATTTCACTATAATATTTTACCTTGTCTTCTGGAATGCCCTTTATCATCTTTAATTCTGCTCTTTACCTTCATCTTGTCTACCATTTGCTTTGACTGTTTAGCTACTCTGTGATTAAGAGCAAGTTTCAGAATCTTATCCCCTATCAACTTTTCTTCATTTCCTGTCTTCATAATGATCTTCTGCTTGCTTCACGAATGATGACCTTGATGTCCTCCTATAGTTTATCAGGCCCTTTGTCCTTAGAGTTCAAGGCATCTCAGCTCTTTGTGTGATGTTCTAGAAATTCAAGTGGGAGAGACTCAATATAACAAATTGTCTCTTAATAATATGATTTCATTTCCTTCAGCTTTATCCTGAACTAACATAAGAGCATATGATGGTCTGCTCCACAGGCAGCACCTGACCTAGGTTAGCTTCTGATATTCAGGTCTTTCATAAACTCTCCCTAGTGCTCCCTAGTGCTGTAGTCATATTGATTTTTGTGTATTTAATCTGGAGAAGTCTGTGTGTATGGTTGCTTTTTGTGTTCTTGAAAGAAATTATTTGCTATGAACAAGCCTTTGACTTTTCAAAATTCTATCATGTGATCTCAACCTTTGTTTCTGTAGCCAAGACCAAATTTCCCAACATTTTCACCGTTCTCTTTCCAACTTCTGTGTTTCCATCACCATTATTTATCAATGCCCCTTGTTTGAATATTTGATAAATTTCTGACTGAAGTCTTTGGTAAAATACTTCGATTTCTTCATGTCTACCATTTGTGGTTAGTGCATTAATTTGAATTATAGTTGTATTCATTTGACTTCTTTGAGGGTGAGTAAATATAACAGACATAATTGCACTTCAAGATAGATTCTGCAATATTAATTTTAACAGTGAATGTCACAGTATTTCTCTTTATTTCATTGATTCTGGCATAGCACATCCTCTGATTTTTTTATTCAAAATATCCAGCACCAGTACATCCCAGCAAATTGATTTTTATGTGTTCCCTTTCATTGATGACCACTTTCAACTTCCCACATCCCATGTTCTGATCACTAGCAGATTTTTGCAGCTATTTCTCCCTAGTTGAGCCTTTCCCCTAAAGCAAAGGACCCTGAAGGCTCCACTTCCACAAGGCTTTATCCAACTCAAGTCAGCTATATTGGCTCCTACTCAGTCAAAATTGGAGTGCCCTCTCACTTGAGAGGACTGTCCTTTGGCGCTATTTCAGACATATTCTGCTTCCATCCAGTACGCTTTCAGTATCTGACAATGTTTCAAAGCCACGCACAATGTTTTCTTGGGCTCCTTTCTCTGGAGTGAGGAGACAGGTCCTTCTTCATTGTCTGGTTTTAGTCTGAAAGCTCCAATGAAACCTGTTAACTTTCTGAGAATCTGTTAGGATTTGAAACACCAATGACATAACTTCCAGCAGCTCAGGAATACACAAGTCACCTGATTACAACAAAGTGAGAGATAAGTAGTGGTAATTAAATGTAGTTTATTTACTTTGGTGTTTCAGTTACAGTGGCATTTACTAATAGTCATTAGAATTTTCAGACATAATAATAATAATAATAATAATAATAATAATAATTTATAAACTGTCAAGGGCTCAGGAGGAGTGGGGGCACAAAAATGAGGTGATACCAGAACTGAAATATAAAGAACATGTTTCTAAAGTGATGCTAGCAATGTATACACAGATGTGCTTGACACAATGGGTTATGTAGGGGCTGTGAAAAGAGTTGTAAGAACCCTCAATAAGATTTTTTATAAGAATTTTCAAACATGTGCTCTAGTTTTATATGTTGTAAGTTGCAGAACAGAATTTTAAACTGATTTTACACCTAGTCATCATTTTTTCAAAGTCAGGTAAATGAAAAAGTCTTAACCATTTATAAGTTCACTATTAAAGCAAGTGCTTGGAGCTACATACTAATTCAAACTTCCAAACTTGAAGTATTCACTAAAACAATCTATAAATGTTTCCAATTTTTCAAATTTCTCATCTGTCTGTTAAATATGCTAATGTTACGCTGCTAAGTAAACGTTATCAATCAAACTCTCTAGCATATTGCAAAGAGAAAAATTTTTTCAAACTGTTTTTATAAATTCATAGCCTAGTATAATCTATGTGGAAGTCTTGCTCAATCCTATGCTCTTTCTATGAATAAGAATCAATTAGAAGGCATACAAAAATAGCAGGAACAACTTCTTGTCTCCTACTAATTAATTAAGGTTTCCAAATCTTAACTGCCTTTGTCAGATAGTGCTGTTTTCTCTCCACTTGTCAAACATGGAACTCTGGATAGTAAATAATCATCCTGAGGCAATATTTTTCTAATCTTTAGTTCAAGGGTAGTGTCTTATTAGATTTTTGGGATATTGTGTATATGTCTTTGGTAACCATAAGTTTAGTCATACAATATTTTTCACTTCATTTTCTATTCTAGTCATGTAAATAAATTAAAGAGATCTAAAAATGTTTTACATGTGATTTATATGAGGTTATACAGAAGTGAAAGAGCTCAGATACTTCACAATATTTTGCTTTGAAAATCCATTCTTGTTTGGATTCGCCATCGATGTTCCTGGCCTCAGCTGTCTAGAGATCAAAGGACACGTACTTTGGGTAAATCTGCAGCATATGATCTCAATAAAATGTTGACAAGCAAGGAGATTACATCGAGGACGAGGGTACATCTGCTACAACCCATGGAATTTTCAATGGCCTCATAAGCATGCATAAGTTGGACATTGGATATGAACAACTGAAGAAGAATCAACGGGTGTGAAGTGCAGTGCTAGCAAAGAATATTGTAAGTGCCACGCACTGCCAAAAGAAGAAATGGACATGTCTTTGTAGAAGTAAGTCCGGAATACTCTTTCTAGGCAAGGATAGTGACATTTTATCTCATAGATATTTTTCATGCTGTCCATTATTAGGCAAGTTCAGGGAGAAGAATATCTTGCCAACAAAGTGGAGGGCATTGAAAAAGAGGAAGGCCTTTGACAAGATGAATTGACACAGTGGCTATAGCAATGCTCCCAACATGATAAGGACTGTTAGGAAGGCAGAGGACTGGGAAGTGTTTTGATCATTCATAGCAATTATATTAAAAAAAATACTTGTTTTTATTTCCACAAATTGGAAATTATCAAAATGTGCATAATAGGTGAGTTATAATAGATAAATGAAAGCAAAAAACTGTGATACAACCATGCAACACAACCTATACAAAGACATCATCTCAATCGCTAGATACAAAGATCTTCAATACATATTGCTAAACAAAAAATGCTTCCTTAACGAACTGCAATCTTTATGATTCCAACTAGAATACACTTTGAAAGACACCATACTTAGTGAAAAGATGAATGGAAAATTGTAGCATAGGGCATTGCTTTTAGGGCATTAAATTATTCTGTGTTGCTTGATAATGTTGAACTTGTGATATTATATATTTGTTAAAACTATATTGTTGTATTTCACAGTGATACTGTAAACCATGAATTTAATTAGGGTGATGCAACATTATATGCATGACTATTCTGATGTAACTAAAAGATTTAAGGTTCCAATTCTTTCCATTACATCTCAAAAACCACACCATAAACAAACCCTAATAATCGGAATCTGCAAGGTGGCAGCCATGGAAAACTTGATGAGCTATTTCACTATAAAACACACTGAGTTGCTATTAATCAAAATTGATTTGATGCCTACCTCCTTCCTATAGAAATACTAGCTAGCAATAATCTATCAATATTGATTAATCAGTTATTACAAAATTTTCACTTAAATGAAAGGATCTAAAGATTGAGGAAATATGGGGTTAAGGGGAATTGATTTTTGGTTTCCATGCAATATATACTGCTCTAAAATTTCAAAGTACTGAAATTTTGAGTATGGATATTCCTCTGAAAACTATGACAAAGATTGATAGATCTTTGAGTAAATTATGCCTCCCCATAAACATAGAATGAATGCTAATGAAATCTACTAGTTGCTTCTTAGAATAAATCAATCTGTTTATGAATATAATGTATACTCATTACTCTTAAAATCTTTTGATATTTAGTATATTCTCTGAATACTTTTGTATTAATGCTAGGTATATCTCTTTCAAGGTAGTTGATGAATTAAATTGTTCACACACCTAAATATGTCAAAAGTTGGAAAATCACCTAAACCAAAACTAAACTAATTGTTTCCTGTGTTGGGAGGTGTGAATTTTCTCTTTATATTTCACATCCATGATTTCTCAATTAGAAGTTCTTGGAGCCAATTAATTAAGCCTTGACCGACAGTGAATATGAACATCTGCCTTGTCAAAATTGATGGTACTTTAGATACCATATGCATTTAATTGGCTATTTAATTCCAGGCACTTTGTCAACCTAACTTATATTCATCTAGAGGGACACATGGCACTTGATATCAAGAACACAATGATTATGACCCATTATCAAGCCATCCCAGTTCTAACAATATAGGACAAAATTATTCAGTGGGGATTCTCCCTTTTTATCCATCCACTTCATGCCTTTCCCATTCATTGTTTTATATATCCAATTTTTCAGTTTTCTATTCCTATTAACTCAGTTACTCTGAGGAAACAGGTAAAGTTATTTGGTTTGTATATTCTGCACTCTAATTGAAATCTTGAGCATCTACCTCCATAAGCAGTAGGTCACTCATGAAGGCTAAAACAAATGTACACTAGCTCACAGAGCCAGACATCCTTCTCTTTTCACCTGGTCTGGTTCTGGTAAAGTCAACTCTGGTAATTCAAGATAGGTCAAATACTCAATTGGGTACCAGTAGTAAGGATTGAGTTCATACACAGCTCTCTGCCTATCCGACCATCCTGCACCTTCACACACTCTCATTAGCTAGGGCCTGTTGGTAGACTCAGGCCCAACACAACTCCACACACTTTTAATGAGCCAGAGCTTCTCCATCTTACTCACCTTTAGTCTCTGTGAACCCTGTCCTCCTCTACGGACAGGTGGCAATGGAGTGTGAACACACACAGCCTAACTCTTCATTATTTCATTTTCCGACTTCCATTCAATTAGTGGGCACAGTTCATCACCTTATTGAGCATAACAGCTTTCTCGCCAACTCCCTTTAACTTCCAGTCATAGAAAGGGAAATATTCTCATAGACACAGACTTTTACACCCCTGATACATTCACTCACAAGCAACTTGCTCAAAATTTTACAAGCTAAATACCTTTCTCCTCTCCTATTCATGCTGACCCAGAACCTAACTATCCCATCACCTAAGTCACAGATATTCATCTCTACCCGTCTGGAGGAAGGGTGAAAGGAACATGATGGAAATCCAGAAACATTTAGAAAAACATATTCTCTACATGCCTGAGGCAGAAAAACTAGTTGGCATCTGGTTATGACTACAAAATGCACTGAAAAGTTTATGTTAACAGGCTGTGAATGGAGTAAAAAATACGTGGAACAAAAATCACAAAGTAAGACAGCAGAGCTACAGATTGAGTAGAGACTAGTGTGACACACGAAAAATTAGTCACTCCAGACCTGGAATTGAAACCACCTCCATGATAATCAATCATTAAAATAACAATTGAGCAAGGATACAGTTCAGAGAGTTGGGGAAAAAAGAGGAATGCAAATGAGAAGCTTCTATTGACAGTTCTAAAAGAGCTTTCTAGCATTGTCTGAGCAGGTGTCAGAGGCCAAGTTGTCATGTGGTGTAAAAGATAAATCCCAGACAAAAGGCTGCCTGTGAGGACATCCCGTGAGTATCCTGAACATTCAGCACCTGTTAGTTTCTTGCTTGAACCACATAATTTTGCGTTTTCTTTATAAACTTTATATAGACATTACAATGATCTATTCAACCAACCTTAAGAGGAGAGAATACTGTGGGTAGACTTCTTGGTGTCTAATTTGTTTGTAATAAGTTTGGAGGGTGAAGGCGTATCTAAGAGAACATTGGAGTTTACACTGGGCCATGATGATGAAGAGAAATTTGATTTTTCACCCTTATGAAATTAGAGCAGGTCTGTGGCAGTCACAGAATCTAGGGTCAATTTGAGGTTTAAGGGTGTACAGGTGGAGTCTAGACTGTCAATCTGGAGATAGCCAATGAGACCTCTGTATGGACATGGACTTCTCCTGAGACTTCTGGGAAATGTGATTCCATCTTGGAGACAATGATACTATCTCTTTCAGTTCACTTGCTTGGAGACTTTCTACTGACAAGCCTTATTTCCTGTGAGACATTCCTTAGGAGAAGCCACATAGAGCTACCCTAGTGTCCAGAGCCGGACAAACCACATGGATGCAACCAGACATCTGACGCCAAAGGACCCACATAGAGACCCCTGCAAGTACTGAGATGTTTACAATGCCACTGGATGCAAAGCCATTCTACATATCTGGCTTGTGATTATTCTGCTTTCAGCATCATTGCATGTGTTTCGTGAGACTGAAGAAGACTTTATATACTGGTATTGGACATATGGGCTAATATCAGACTTGTGGGCTTGGACTGTACTGGGTTGGAAAACTTTCTTAATGCACATAAAACTCCTACCTTTTATGTAACACTCTCTTTAATATACATCCATGTGCCTATGAATTTGTTTCTCTAGTCTACCCAGACTAACACAAAGTCAGACAATATTCATTCCCCAAGATCATTCTTTTTCCCAGCTACATATAAAAGAATGACAGTATTGTGGCCTTTTGGAGTTGCCTATGAGCATGCTACAGCAATAGGTAAATGGCAGTAGGCCTTCAGATGCCCCGAAACTCTGACTTAGTTTATCAGAAAGCTGAAGTAAGTAACCTAGCATCATTTGGGAAGTTTTTTTTCTTAAAGTTTAGATGAAACATTATATTCCATGGCTTCATGTCAGGTTGTTATATATACCAATTGATAGCCTGATTCAGAGGTCCACAACTATTTTGTTGTCAAATGTGTCTTATGAAGACAAATATACAAACTGGAGTTACATTAAAAATCCTGACTTTTGTATCTGAGTATTTATCTTACATATTTATTTCCTCAGTCTAGTTTCATCGCTGCATTTACGTCACATACTAGGTTTATAACACCAATCCTAAACAGTCTCTAAAACATGCTCTTTTACACATGTTAGTTCACCAATCTAGCTTGAAATGATGCAGAGAATCATTTGTTTTAGAAACATAGGTTGAAAGAAGTTCCTCTTTTGAATAGTTCATTTTTGTTTCTCTTTACCTGCGTTATGCCATAAAGATGTGACATATTACTCTCAGCTTTAAGAACCTGACTGCTTCTCAAAATCAGAAGAACAGTTTAGAAGTACAATGACAGAAATCCATGTTGGACTTATCATTGCTCTCTATGGGTTACTTTGTTTTCAGCTATATTTTCAAAGATAGAAAAGCTCCATTTGCCCGAATAATCATGATAGTAATAATAGGAACAACAATAATAATGAAGATATTCTTTCAGAGTTGCTGCTGATTCATAGTGACCCAAGATGGGTTTCTGCTTCTGTAAATCTTTAGGGGATAAGATATTCTTAACGTTACATCACAGAGCAGCTGGTGGATTTGAACTGCTGCCCTTATACTCAGCAGTAGCAAGCCAATACTTCCTCCTACCTTGATTGTTTAATGAAGGGATAAATAATGGTGCGATAGATATATACAAGAAGTGTACCCGCCAATACTTAGACTAGAAAATCAATTCTTTAGGTGTTTCGCTGTCCAAGTAATTAAGTGAATGATTGGCTACAAAAAATGTATTTGCATTAAAATCTCAAGTTTACATTTAGGAGAAGTACATAAAATATTATAGAGCAGATACAAATTCTACATTTGCATTCTTGCATTCTTTTCCAATCCCAGCTATCCATTCTATTGATCATTTTATATCAGGAAGAGTATAAAGCATTTCCATGAAACTTTTAAATATAAGAAGTCAGAACTTACAGATACACAATGAGAGGGGGAGAATCTCAAAGGCGTAGGTCCCCAAACTAGAATTGTACTGGGTAGAGAGAAGTTTTTCCTAGTATGCATTATAAATCTAGGTGATCATCAAGCAACTCCCTCAGAGCTAGTGTATCCAGTGGTGTCATCTGGGAAGGTCCTTGCTGGTCACAGTGAATTTTTTCATAAAAGAAATTTAGCTCGAACCTCATGTGTGTGTGAGTGTGTGTGTGTGTGTGTGTGTGTGTGTGTGTGTTGGCTGATTTAAGAGAACAGTATGTGGTCGTGAAACTTTGCTTTCTTGCTTAGGAAAAGTACCACAGTAACTGTTACGACATTGTCTACAACTTATTAGGACAATGTTATGGGGAAAACTCAAGTGTACAAGTAGTTTTCTAGTTTCAAACAAGGTGAGATACTGATTAATGATAAACCTTGTTCAGTACACTCATCAACTTACCACATGGACAAAAAGAGAGATGGGGAAGTTATCTGGACTAGTATGGAGCTCAGTTCAGTGAATTTTAATGGAAAATTTGGGAATGAAGAGTTACTACAGAATTTGTGGCTCTGGTGCTCACTGACCAGGAAGAAAAACCATAACAGGAAACATTTTTTGCAAGAACAGCTCTGAAGTTGACCCAGATTTTTATCTAAGGTCAGTACTGGTGATAAGACACTGTGCTATTATTAGGACCCCAAAATCAAACATCAATCAAGCCAGTGAAAAATGCCATCATCATCTCAAAAGCCCCCCAAAAGTTCTTCAAGTGAAAGCAAAGATCAAGACAATTCTCCCTTTCTCTCTCTGAAAATATTGTATAGCAGTGTGTAGCAAAAAATTGGCCTGATCTGTGGTAGATTGGACACTGGTTTTCCCACAGCAATGCACTTTCTCACAGTGCCATCTCAGTGTGTCAGTTTGGGGCAAAAAGAATAATCCTCTCTTGCCCAATGCACCTGACTTGCCTGGCTTCTCTGTATGTCTGCTGTTTTGTTTCTGCACATGTAGTGGGTCATGAAAGGATAGTGATTTGACTGTATAGAAAAGGCTAAGACGAAAATTGGAGAGGTGCTGCCCAACAGCCAATCAGAGGAGTTTGAAAAATGTTTCCAAGAATGGAATCACAGGTTTGACAAATGTATTAAGTGTAATGGAAAGTACTTTGAAGGTGATTAAATTGTTTTTCCAAATATATAAATACATGGTTTTGGAAAAATCATCTGGGTTACACCCATATGTGTGTATGTATTTGTATGTGTATGTGTGTGTGTATCTCGAGAAGAGTAAATGTATATGTACAAATTATTTATATATACATATAAATGTATGTGATAATATGTATTTTATAAATGCATATAATGATTGGGAATATTTTGCTACTGTCAAGACAGAATATACAAATATGCTGCCAAGTTATACATTTGCGGTACATCAAAATCACATTTTATTGTCAAGAAGACAACAACCTGCCATCTGTGTGACTTAGAGTTTTAAAATATTTAAAGTATTCTACTTCTGAATTTATATAGAGTTCAGCTGCTCATATATTTGTTACCTGAAAAACAATGTCTAGAGAAAATGAATTGGCAATCTCATGCCATTCAGTATATTTCAGAATAAATCTGAAAAGGGGTTAATGAAGGACCATTAGTCATGGTGACAATTTTAACAGATGACAGAAGACAACAGTCACAATATTTTATAAAAGTCTGTACAGACTTTTCCATTAAAACAAATTCCAAAGATTTAGGAGTCAGTTAAGACTAGATACTAATAATAATTATTTAATCACACATACACACATGAGAATTAGTAAATATATATTATTGGACAGTTGACATTTTCATGTACAGCTATATGGGAAGTATGCATCAATAACACTGTATAAAATAGCTCTAAAGGTATTTTTAAAAGACTGTTTGAGAATGTACTCCAAACCAAAAATCAAACTGACAGCTATCAAGGAGATTCTGATGCAAAGTGATGCAATATCGAGCTTCTCGGGCTCTGAAGGGTATCAAAGGGGCATCAGGGGGTTTTGAAGTTCTGACCTTGCCGCTAGCAGTAAGATGAAAAGTTGGGATTTAATTCTATGTACTTATATTTGACTCCAACTTCTGTTCTCTTCCATCCACCAAAATACCTAGCACTACAAGCCATTGTAGTCAAACTAATATAATTTGATTAATGTTACATCTGGGAAAGACATGCATGTGTGTCTGCATGTGAAAATAGGTTTCATTCTCTGGAACTGTAGTGCCCATCAAGATATTTTTTGAAGGGAGGAGGGCATCACTGCCCTCTGGTGGTCGTGGGAGCTACCCAGCCTTGCTCCCAGAGAGCTACTGATGGATTTGAACCGCCAAGCCAATGGGCCGCAGTCCCGCACTCAACCACTACGCCACTGGGGCTCGGCCCGCACATCGAGTTTTATAGTATCATTTATCACTAAAGATTTAGAACCATATTCTCTAAACCACTAAAAGATAATTTAAAAATGTGAGGAGATTTTCTAAGTATTGGTGGATGCAATGACATTTGTTTATGTGGTTCTTTTTAAACTGTTATCACAGCAGTTGAAAATGTTTAAGATCACAACAGTTTCAGCACCAACAAGAAAGTACCCTGAAACAACCCGCAGCTCTCCCTCATAGGTTCAAATTTACCTTTAATCATGTTGCTTTTTCCCTCAGCTGTCATGTAAAGTAGTTCCCTTATTATTTGCCCAAAAAAGTAGCAGGGATTAAAATTCAATAGTCTGAATAATGTACTGCATTTAAATTACTAAGATACTAAATTATAGTTCTTCATCCTTTACACACACACACACACACACACACACACACCTAAGGGTTACTCTGAGTAAGGCCATTGACATTCACAGGATTTTCCCCAATTGCAACTTGATTTTTTATCCCTTTTTTGATATAATCATATTCTTCATAAATTTTTATTTCAAAGAAGTCAGTTATGTTAAAGAACCCACAAAAGAGAATTTTGCAATAATATATTTGAAACATAATTAAAATGATCCCAATTTACAGCCAGTTGGAATATAAGTAGTATACGATAAAAAGATAATTATAAGCCCAAAGAAAATGTGTAAGATAGGACAGTACTGTCCCTGTGAGTTCAGAGACTGCAACTCCTTACGAGCACAGAGGGCCCTGTCTTTCCCATCAAGATCAGCATCATCATATAGTAACTTAAATGTATTTTTTGAAAGATTTCAACATATCGCATGGTATATTTGTGCTTGTGCAACACAATTAACCCATAAGCCTGTGTTTGTTTACGTCTCATTGAAAAGATGGTGTATATATGTTTATATGTGTGTTCTGGAAACCGGGTGGTGCAGTGGTTAGACACTGGACTGCTAACTCCAAGTTCAGCAGTTCAAAACTGCTTGCTGTTCCGTGGAAGAAACAAGTCTCAGAAACTCACATGGACAGTTGTACCCTGCCCTCTATGGTTCCTAAGGATCGACATCAACTGAATGACTGAGTTTGCTTTTAAAATATATGTGTTCTATAAAATTAATAGAAGTATATTCCAATACAATATGCAGCTATACCTAAGAAATGTTTCCAGCACTCATTTAGCATTTTAAAATTAAGTAGGAAAGAGAAGATACATCACATTCTCTCAAATTTGAGTCTTGCACAAGATTGTTTGCCAGTCTCACTCTTTATCAAGGTAAAGCAGTTCCTTCAGTTAAAAATGTATATTTTATTTAAAATCTGCTATATTAAAATATATTGTACTGCTCTTCCAAAATGTCTGGTGGTTTTAAATATAATTGAATATATTACTCACAGTAGAATATTAAATATTTGGAGAGATGTTAAATATTTAAGTTTATTTAAATTCGACAAATAAATATTATTGAATCACTAAAATTGACTTAATAAGTATACATAAGAAGAGCATTTATATAAGATATATATACCTGCAATGGTAATAATATTATAATAGGCAGAGACAGAGTATTATAGCAAAATAACTCATTCTTTAAACCAATAAATATTTCCACTTTCCTGAAATATAGACTTCAAAAATGGTATCACTTTATTGTCTTAGATGTGATTTTGATAAGTATGTGTAGAATTAAAGTTTCTTTAATTAATAATACTTGTCTCTCTAACAATTGTGGTCACGATCTTCTAATTATAATACATGCATTATATTTTTGGTGAATTCAAAAATGAAATAAGTACTAGTATTTTATCCAATGATTTCCCCTCAGATTATTTCATGCCTTTTTAAAGGTTGTCTTTTTCCCAAAAAATAAAATGTGTGAGCAATTTAATTTTGAGAAAATTTCAAATTGTGATACAGGATTTAGTTGACTAATGCTATGTCATTTTGAGGAATCTTCTATCTTAAGGCAGCCAATTACCATTTCCTTCCTTTATCCCCATTTTTCAAACACTCAGTATGCTTCTCTGTCTCATGCTGTGTTTCCTTGTGATGCAGTCCCGCTCCATATAGTCCCCATAATCCATTAACTTCACTTTCACCCTCATTTGTTCAATAGCTTACAGGAATAGAAAACTCTCTAAGATATGGCTTATCTTCACTTTCTCAATGTCAAAGAGGTGGAAGTGATAGAATCTAAACACCTTGATTCTACTCTGTGTTTGTCTCAACTTCAATGAAGTGATAATATCAAGATGTCTGGATATTTGCATCTGCTTTCCTTAAATCCGAGGGATCATTTATTAATGACAATTTAGTTTACTAAGTAATGATATGAATCATGTCTGGCGTGCTCCTTATAGATCAATTGGCTCTATTCACGGCCAGTTTAAGTATTTATGTACAACAGAATGACAGTGTCTAGTCCTATTCTATCCTCTCTTCAGCATGTCTGCGAGTCCTGTGGCAGCTCTCTTGTCAATCCATCACATGAAGGGTTTTCTTAAAATTTACTGACTTCAATACAAATTATACCTTCTTCTAATGATTGGTTATTCCGGAGAACATATCCAGAGTAAACAAGCCAAGTCACCCACCTTAGATTTTACAGGAAATTCTGAATCTACTTACTCCAATGCAAGTTTATTTGTTTATTTGTTTTTCTGGCAGTCCATATATATTCAGTATTCCTCACTGGCATGATAATCCCCATGTCATTCAATTTTGTTTGATCCTCTTTTGTGAAGTGATCAACTATGAAGTGGTCAAAAAGACCAGGACTTATATTAGGCAGAGCTTAATGATTAAATTAGTACTCTGCTTTTTTTGGTAACACTTTTGACTGGGCTTTTGCAGATTTCTGCCACATGTTGTTTGATATTTTTATTGCTACTTCTATGAGCTTTGGCTGCTGATCTAAGGAGAGTGAAACCCTTGAAACTACCTTAGACATATTCGCTTGCTTTATGTTTTCATCAGAAAACTAGAGCTTGTTAGTCCAGTTTAAATATAAAAAATTTATTAGTCCTTCTCACGCCATAAGACTAATACCAAAATAATTATCTCAAAATATCTCTATCACAGAATCGTTTGCACTTCTTTGTAGTGAAACTGCTTAAATAGGTCTACTCTATCATTTATGTAAAAATGGTGTGGGGATTTTTCAGTTTTGACATTCTTATAGGTATCAGGCAATCATTGCTGCAGCAGCGTGAGGAGTTCCCAGATCATTGAGAAAGAAGAGCCAACAACAGAGCCCCAGTGAGGTCCCCGCCTGAAGTGGAGGAAGCAGCAGGACATCAGAAATTATACCACACAGAAACCAGGACACAGGGAGGAGCCTCACTGAACAGTGAGGCGATGGAGCAGGACCCAGATCATGAGGCCCAAAGACAGACTTCCTGACATACATTACAGACAGAGACTAACGACAATGTGCTCGATAGGCAGAGAATCAGAGAAAGACTTGACTGCTGGCTGAAAACACTGTTGTTAAAAGATTCTTTTCTTAATAGTATCTGACCTTGATGTGAATAATTTTTTATAAATTTCTGTAATTTTGAGTATTGCCTATGAGTTCTACGTAGCCATGGCAGTGTGTTATCAAACCCCGCAGAGAAATTGCATGGTGTGAGAGAAACAGCTGGCATTGGTGTAGGTGGAAGAAAGTTACAAGGTGGCGACATATGTGACAACTGCCATGTGTCATTGAGGCGTGGGTGGTGTGGAGCGGGATCCTGCTCCGTTGTGTAGCCAGAGGAGATGGCGTTCATGGCATTTTCACCACATCCCTGTGTGAATAATCATGTTGGGACTTTAAAAATGACTTTTGGCTTTTATAACCATCTTCCTATATTGCTTCCATAGAATTCACTAGTAAGCATACCTCATTTTGTACAAACATTACAATTTATATTCATGAAACTTTTACATAGCTAGTTCCTAAAAATCATGTTTTCTATTACAGTTTCTTTAGTTTGAACTCTACCAATTTTTCCTTTATTTCTCATTATTCACTTCTCCACTCTAGAGCCTACCCCATGTGTCCTGTCAGCTTCTAACTTTACCTTCATGAAACCTCTGTCAGGAGCATTGCAATTTTGAATCAAGTTCAAATATGTTTGATTTGCCAGAATCCAAAAAACAAAAACATATTTGTTTCTATGAAGTGCCTAGGAAAGATAATTAATGCTCATATGGTACAACATACACATGCTAATTTTAATTTACTTTAGGATTAATTTAATTCCTATAGAATCTTAATATGAAGCTTTATTCTTTCTTTTTGGGGGTAGAGTGGCATCACTGCCCTCTGATGGGAGTAGGAGGCCCAGCCTTGCTCCTGGAGAGCTGCTGCTGGATTTGAACTGCCAACCTAGTGGACCACAGTCCTGCACACAACCAATGTGCCACTGCGGCTCACCAAAGCTTTATACTTTCTATTGAATTACTGAAAGAACATTTTAATTGAATTCATCCTGTATCCATTTTTCCTTTGTTCATTGATTAAAGCAATCCATTGACTATTACCTACCTGCATTCTGACTCTGATAAATTTCTGAGAGAGAAATTTAAAATGTATGTATGTGTGCAAATTCTTTTAGCAGGATATAGGAAAATAAATAAATAGTCGGCATCATATTATGAAAGAGAAATATTTCTAATGCTTGAAGGAAATTAGGGAGCATGCAAGGGAAGGAAGCTTTCTTAAAGCTGTTGGGGAGATCAAGAGTGCTCACCAGAAAAGTTTATTTTCTTCAAAAGATTTTAACAGGTAGAGACAGTAATATTAAGAGAAGAGAGAAAGTAATACCTTACCAATGGTGAAAATCTGAGTTATGCTACAGTCACAAAATCATATGACTTTCAGAAGCTTTTAAGTTCTAAGATATATCTAAAAGAAGTCATTTAAAATGGAGAGTAGCAGAAAATAGGAATGATTTCAAAAATAACATCAGTGATGATGACATGGAAATAATGATAAAAACAATACTTTGACTACTCATGACACATTTTCCCAACAGACCTGATATTGGGAACTTATTTTACTACTAGTAACTAGATGAACGGGGGTCACAAATGCAAGGTACTGCTTGTCCTTCAGTTTCTCAATCACTGTGAGAAAACCTATTGTTATGAGGGAAAACATATTGTTATGTTATGAAACCTATTGTTACAATCTTTCCATGTAAACTGGTTCTGCATTATTTAAAAAAAACCAACAGATTCAATGTGTAGTGTATATGAAACTTTTTGTTTTCTTTCTTTTTTGTGTGGGTATCACTGCCCTCTGGTGGGAGTAGGAGGCCCAGCCTTCCTCCTAGAGGCTGCTGCTGGAAGTGAACCACCAATCAGTGGGCTGCAGTCCCACACTCAACCACTACGCCACCAGGGCTCAGCCTAAACCTTTTTTGTTTTCTGTTGAAGATACTCCTCTCTTCTTTTTGTTGGTACTTCTGCTGTTGCCTTTTACTTGTCTCTAGGGGAAAAGGGGACGTTGGGGAACCAAAGAGAGATCTTCTTTGGAGAATGAGACACAATATATGATTGTGTTATGGTGAAAGTCTCATATCTGTGATTTGTTGTCAGGTGCTTTCCTGTTGGTGCATCATGCTTGGTAGAGACTCAGAGCAAAACGAGAGGAAAACTTTCAGTAAGGTGGATTAAGATGTTGCCTGCAACAATGACCTCAAGTGTAATTATTTTGAGAATGGTACAAGAGAAAGAATGGTCCTTTTCCATTCCCTAACAACTGGAAATTCCTGACAATTTCCCAAAGTTCTTGAAAGGAATTGTCACCATGCTTATTTCATTGGAGCATTCTGACTGTATTCCCTTTGAGAGAAATTTGTTTATTCTGGAAGCATATGCCACTGTTGTTATTGTTGTTGTTGCTGCTGTTAGGTGTCACTTAACTTGATCCCAACATATACTGTCCATTAGAACAAAATATTACCTAGTTCAGAATCATTCTCACAAGTTTTTTTTTTTGAGGGGTGCGGGGAATCAGTACCCTCTGGTGAAATTAGGAGGCCCAGCCTTGCTTCTGGAGAGTTACTGCTGGATTTGAACTGCCAGGCCCGTGGGCCACAGTCCCACACCCAACCACTACCCTGCCAGGGCTCAGCCCGATTCTCACTACTATAAACATGTGTGAGCTGATGGTGGAGGAGGTCTCTTTGATAATGCATTACCTTGTGGATCTTCCAGTTTCTGTGAGAGTCTGTATTCCCACCATCATGTCTTTTTCCAGTAAGCAATCTTGACAACAGATCCAAGTATATAACATGAAATCTAGATATCCTTGAAGCTAAGGAGCATTGTAGCTATGTTTCTTCCAAGACATATTAATTTATTCTTCTGGCTCTCTGTTATAATTTCAGTATTTTTTGCCAACACCGTAATTCAAATCTATTAATTACTCTGCGATCTTTCTTCTTCATTGTCCTTCTTGCACCTGCATAAGTGGCAATTGAAAATAGCATAATTGAGGTTAGGGTTAATTCAGTCCTCAAAATAATAACGATGCTTTTCAGCAATTTAAAGAGATTTTGTAGAGCAAATTTCCCTAGCGCATGATTGCTTGAATGTTGCTGCATGGATATGAATTATGGAAATAAGCAAGATTCCATTCTTGGTAACTTTGATATCATTTTATAAAATTGATCATGGTATCTATTAGACCAGCTGTGAGAATTTTGGTTTTCTTTGCATTGAGTTATAATCTTGTCGAAGAATTTTGTTTGTGATCCTTATCAGCAAGTGTTTGAAGTCCTCTAGTTTTCTAGATATCCTCTGCATGCCTTGGGTGTTTAATAACCTTTCTTCCATCTTGATGCATGCAATTCCATATAGAGTTCGGCTTTGCAGATTGTTCGCACACACGTTGAATAACATTATGAATGGACACATGATTGGAACACGCCTTTCTTGTTTTAAGCAAGCAGCATTCCCTTGTCCTATTCACACAACGGCCTCTGGATCTTGGCACAAACACTGAATGAACACAATGAGAGCTTCGTCCTAAAACTCTACTCAAATATTTAATGTAATAATTGAAGCATATATTTCACTATGAATCAGCACGGTTTTTGATAGAGGTGACTTAAGATGAAGTAAATTACTATCCAAGGAGACACAAACAAAACTGATAAATAGAATGTAACCATGCACACCTTTGGGATATTTCCAAAACACTATATAGAGAGCAACTTGTAGCTTTCAATGAGGAAAATCTTCAAGTAATTTCTTAAGCTTTCAAATCTAGAAGTGAGTAGCATAATCTTAAACCATCTTAGAAAGCCCAATAATGTCTACTGCTATATTTCCTTGAGCAGAATTTAGACACATGACCACAACCACCTATAAAGGACTTGGATCTTTTATGAAAATAAAATAGAAGAAGGACTATTAGGTGACTACTCACACTGTGAAACAACAAAATATAAAGGTCACAGCCAACGCTCTTGTTTGAGGTGTCACCTGACCCTTCCTCATCGATGTTTACCTACAATAAATGAATTAAAATACCAAATGATAATAGTGTAAAGAAAAAATCTGAACCCATATTTTGACTAGTTCTGCATAACTTTCAGTGTATTGGCGGAATACTTTAGTCTGGTCACATCATGGCGGTCTACTGTGTGTTGATGGCTAGACCACTAAGAACCGTGACAAAGCCAAGTTGGCACAAGATATTAGTGATGACAATAAAATATTCATCTAAAAAAATCAGTGTCAATTCCGTCACTCATGATGGAAAGCAAACAAAAACAACTGTCACTTAAAAGGCTATTTTGTATTTGTACTTGAGAAATACATAGTAAATGAATAATCTAATTTTCATTGGAGTGGAGGTGATAGACACATGACAAAATTTGAATGGAACAAAATGTATTTAATGCAAGCTACTAGGCAATGTGAGGTTCACGATAAGCACGGGAAACACACGAGTTAAAGGACGCAAGAACACAAATGCATGCCTAACTCAAGAAACTAAAATTTTGCAGCAATTGGAATAAAAACAAGAAAGTGCAGTTGTAATAAGGACTGTGTGCTGTCACTTTGTGGAAAGTTTTGATTCAATCACAAGGGGCTATTGGAATGTAAAAGACCTAATGTTTTGCAAGGACATTAAGGTGACCACAATTTCCAAAGGAAAGCTTTTGACTGGCTTTGGGTATGATGTAGAGTAGGATGAAGAAGAAGAAAGAAAGGAGGAAGAGGGAAAAAAAAACAGGAAAGAACTGAGCAGAAACGCATATTCTTCAACTTTAAGCAGGAGATCACTGAAACACTTTTAAAGGAGTACCAATATTTAGTTAATACCAAAAGAAACTCTCCATTCTGAGTTGGAAAAAATAAAAGAAGCAAACTGGGTCATTGATGAACATATTGAGGTGTATTAATGCCAACCGAAGGCAAAAGAAAATAAAGAGCTTAAGGGGAAAGTAGAATACAAAAAAATGGAAATCAAATTATATCTTCCTGCTGTCAAGAAGTTATTTTAATGGGAATTATAATACATTTTTGAAGCTGATACTCATACTCCCAATTGCTTGTCCTCTGGGGGGACTTTATTATGTCATGCCCACTTAACACGTGTTCTTTTAGAAACAACAATATGCAACACTGCTTCTCAGAGCTGGAAAGAATAATGACTAAATTGTTTTCTGAATTCGGAACTATTTTCTGATTATATCCATTAAGTTGTACTATACTATGTGTTCAGTTATTAGCCTAGGGCTCTAGCAAGGACTTTTGTCTTTTGTAAGGGTAAATATCAAAGACCTTTATGTCCTAAGTAATTGGAATATCAGTATAACCTTAATTTTATTCATGAAGATTTACATTCAATTTCCATTAACCTTAATAGGAAGCCATTACCTAGTTGGCTTGGATGATTGGTAATTTAGAATAATTCAAGACACAGTTACTTCCCTTCATTTTTTCTCTGCAATAAATGTCCATGGGTTCCATTTAAACATGAACATGTGTCATAATATCTTCTCAGTAATTCTCCACATGGACAGAACTATTTATTTTATAATAAGTTTGAAAAGGGGGGTGAGTTTTTAATGATATTATATCTACCAAACATATGATAAATTGAATTACTGATTCCATACAACACTTTTAGACTTGTCTAAAGGCCTTGAAATTCATCTAAGGAAAATTTTCTTCATGGTATCTGGATATGGACTCAAAAAAGCCAAATAAAATTGCCAGCATATATCAAATATAGAATGAAACACAGCACCATACTGTTAATATGAGATTTTAAAAATGCAATTTGGATAGTAAAAATATTTGAAATGAATACATTAATTTGGAAAACAGAAATAAATTAATTTTTTCAGAGATATATTCCTTATATGTATATATATGTATGTCTGAGTTTATAAGAATTATGTATTATCTGGTCACATTTCTCAGTATTAAAGTTGATATAGGGAAAAATAATAAGAGAACACAAAGGTAAGATTACTATTCAATTCTGAATTGATGTTTAAGTATATATATTTAAGTAAGATATATAACAACTGTTTACAATGTTTAAGCTATTTTTAAAATTTAGCAAGAGAAGTAGGGCACACCATCTTTTTGTCACTTGTAAGGATCCCTAGTGGAGCAACAATTAAGTTGTTAACTTAGCTGCTAAAGTTAAGGCCTGTGGCTGGAACTCACCTAGCAGCTCCAAGAAAGAAAAATCTGACTCTCTCTACTAGGACTAAAAGCTAGAAAACTATTGGACAGTCCTACTCTGTCACATAGGCTTCCCATGAATCAAAAAGTGACCGGACAACATTCACCAACAGCAGTTGCCACTTGGAGACCTGATATGACTTAAATGCTTAAGCACTTGACTACTAGAAGAAACTTAGGCAGTGTCTATCGATCTAGCAGTGCCTCAGGAAAAAATCAAAAGCATAACCCAAACCCTGGTTTTCTACATCTGAAAAAGTACATTTTGAAAAATTCAAGGGAGGCATTTTACTCTGCAATATCTAGGATCATCTGACTTGATCTGACCTGAGTTGCTTGCAAGCCATCGTGATCCCAAAGGACAGAAGAGAATTCTTGTGCGTTCAAGGTCACAAAACTTTATGCATGCAGAAAGCTTCATCTTTCCCCCATAAGGCTACTGGTGGTTTGGAACTGCTAGTCTTGTGATTAGTCTCCCACCATATAACCCTAGCAACTGGTTTGGTTTGGTTTGATTTGCGACTTACTTCATGGGGCAAATCTGAAATGATATAGTTCATAGGTTCCCCAAATTATTTTTCCTACTGCCCCCTTTTCAAGAATAAAAACAAAACAACAAAAAGTCACCAGCTCCCTGCAATTAAAAAATATTGTAATATAACACATAGTCCAGGATAAAGTTTAGTTAACTGCTTTTGCAAGCACCCTGCATCCTTTAAGCAGACCAGAGATATAGGCTCACCCACTTTGAAAAGCACTGATATAGACATAAGGCTATCAAATTATAAAAAAATTGACCCTATTACTATAAAATTTTGAAAACATTGAACAAATTTTAATGATATAATGGAATTCATTATATTGGTGAGGTTATTGTTTATGACTTTAGTTGTTTTCTAAGGTCAGTTTTATGAAATGATAATGAAAAACATTATTGTATTAGAACCAATTTGAAATAGTTGAATGATTAGAACCTGGTTCTCATCATTTTTCTGCTCCAAGGATCAGAAAGAGGATTAAATAGCAGTCATCCAAGGCAAGAGATAATAAGTAGTCCTCTGGGTCAAAATTTTGCTAACTTCATTGAACACATAGAGAACCTGAGGATCTCTTTAAATGTAGATTTAATCATTTGGGTCTGGGACTTATAGGTCTAAGAGGGCTCTTACATCAATTGCTTAAATAATGCCAATATCACTAGTCTAAAGCACATACTTTTATTAAAATTCCATTATTCCTAATTTTCCAATTGTGTAAATAGGCTCAGGATAACTCCTGGCTAGCTAAAACCATAATGCAGCCTATCCCAAAATAGGAAATTGTCAATGATTTCATGTTCTTTTGGTATACAATCTTTGTTCATGAAAATAGCAGTCCAAGAAAATGAATGGCACATTCCACTGGGTAAATCTTCACGGGAACTATTTAGCATGTTGAAGAGTAAAGATATCACTTTATGGACTAAGATACCCTGAATCCAAGCAATGGCATTTTCCATGGTCTCAGCTGCATGTGAAAGTCTGACAGCAAAGAGTGAAAAACAAAATGAGTCAATGCATTTGAATGGTGGTGCTGACTGAGCATATAGACAGAACCATGGACTTCCAACAAGAGAAACAGGCCTGTCTTGAAATAAGAACAGCCACAATTCTCCTTATAGGCAGTGTCATCAAGACTTCATCTCATGTTCTTTGTGCATGCAATCAGGGGAGATCAATTTCTGGAAAGGGACATCATGCTTGGCAAAGTATAAAGAGTTAATGAAAAAGAGTAAGATGGATTGACAAAGTGACTGCAAAAAATGTCACAAATCTAATTATCTGTGGGATGACTCAGCACTGAGCTACGTTTAATTATGTTATACATACAATCACTATTATTTGCAATTGTCTTGGTGATATCTGAAAAACACAATCATGATTTTAGGGTACTATTATGTTTCTAATTATAATATTACTTAGATTATTATTATATATTGAAAGCACTAGAGATGCCAGAAGAACTAACAAATCTATCTGGGAAGAAATACAGTCAGAGTGTTCCTTAGATGCAGGGATGGTGAGATTTCCTCCCATGTATTTGGAACATGTTATCAGGAGAAGAGCATCATATTTGGTAAAGTGGAGGAGCGGCGAAAAATAAGAAGAAAACAAGAAGGATTGACACAGTCGCAACATCGATGAAATCAAACCTAGGGACCATTTTGAGGATGGCAGTGGGCACTGTTGTGCACCAGTGTGGGAACCAATTAGATGACAACTAACAACAATAACTCATTGTACAGTGCTGAATGCCAGGAAAGCAGTCCACAGGGAAGGGGAGTTTGCTTTGGAAAGTAGAGGGTGGTGACAAAGAGAAGAGTCTCCATTGGATGGACTGCTACTATGGCTGAGGCATAGCTGGAATATTGCGAGGAGGGTGGAGGGCTAAGCTGTGTTCTATTCAGGTGTTGTTGGATTGCTGTAAGACAGAGTCAACTCAGTGTCACCCATCCACAACACTATTTTGTCTCCATTTTAGCATGATGATTCAATTGGCACAAAAATTTACTTTGATATCTAATATGATACCTACTATGAATTTGATATCTAATCCTATGTTCATATTTCCCTATGTGGGTTTGTTCAACTATTCCAAATCACTGCAAGAGAGCACCCTACTGTTATAAAGATTGAGTTTAGCTGTACAGCGGCACTCACTGTGAATTAGAGTAAGGCCTGCTAGCTTGCTTTAAACTTGAACGAGAAAGCGTGGAGATTTGATTTCCATTGATGCAATTTATAATTTGATTATGTTCCAATCTTTCCAGAAGCTTTTAAAATGGTTTGTGCAGTGAAGTTAGATAATTATACACTGTCTCCTACTACTAATAAGTATATATTCTGCACATTTTCAAAGCTTGCATGAAAGTGTCAGTTTACAGAATGATATTGATATTATCAAGTAATGTATTTCAAGGAGGAAACAAGAGTGCCCTGAGTATAATGTAGGAAAATAAATGGAAATATAATTATTTATTAAGATTTTAGGAGCCTTACCCTCGTGTTTTCCACCTTTATTAAAAATAATAACTTTCCAGTCAAAATAAGTTTATGGACCTTAAGTCTATGGAACTCTAAAAAGTCATTATTTTCATTAACAGACTGTTATTTTTATACATAATGCTGACTACCTTGTAAGAGAAGATAGGGTCATATAGTAATCCAAATCATCCACTGATAAGCAACTCACAAGAATCGAATTGACAATAATCAGTTTAAATATGCAAAAATAACCTGTTTCCAAGACTCACTCTAGTTCCCAGTGTTTTACTGCTAAAGTTGCTACACAAGTTCAATTCTCTCTAATAGAAATTAACATTTTTTTATTCCTATCAAAAAGATGAGAAGTTCAAAGGGGTCAGCCACTCTGTGGTATAAATAAGAGGCTGCCGGTTCCCATCGTGTCATAGACTCTATGGAGCAACCATTTCTAATCTGTCCTAAGGGGTCACTGTGCATCAGTATCAACTGGAGAGCCAGGAGTTTGGTCTGGGTTCTTCAATCCAAAAGAAATGTTCATCTTTTGCCTTTCCAGGTATTAAATGAATAACTGATTCACAACTGTTAATGTTTGCTTTGCTTTGATTATTTTTAATAAGTGACTCAGCTAGAATTAAGGAATATAAAATTCTGCTGATGATGCTAAGCTATTGTGTTTAGAACAATGTTTCCCAAGCTGAATGACCCTGTGGTGAGCTAGAATGATTCAAAGGGCTGCAAAAAGGGGATAGCTATGCTTTATCTTGGATTGTGAGCAATGGTATGAATGTTTTTCATTGCCAAGGGGCTATGATAGGTGGACACTGAGATTTTTAGTTCTTCAGAAAATTGAGAGCAGGACAACTAAATTTAGAAACATATGAGATATACTTGTTCATTCAATCAGCATATTTATATTGTGCACTAAATATATGCAAACAATTATTTTAGCAGCACTAAAAATAGAGTAGTATAAGTTAATTGACATACTTTCTGATCTAAACCACAACAATCACAGAAAATCACAGAAAGAGTAAAAGTCTGGTGGTAACACTCCCAGTTTCCATTTGGAAGGCCTGTGACACCTTTCAAAGGAGCCCAGGAGTTAGATCTCAGGCTGCAAACAGCAAAAGTAGATGTTAAAACCCACCAGATGGGACAATATAAGATTGCTTGCTCCCTTAAAGATTTACACCCTAGGAAACTCCAAGGAAGAGTTCATGTTCAAAATAGTTAGTAGGAGATGGAATAGATTTAAAGACATTTTTTTTTAATTTTCGAGGCCCTCACAAGAAACATATAGTTCACACAAATGTTTAAGTGTATGATTATGGTCCAAATGACCGACCTATATTGAAAGAACTTGAGCTTTGGTGCTCTACTTGGAAGAAGTAGAGCTTGGTAAAGATAGCTAGACTTTACCTTACAGACATTGGACATATTTCCAGAAGAGACCAGTTCCTGGAGAAGGACCTCATGCTTGATAGTAGGGCAGCCAAAAGGGGAAGACCTATTAGGAGATGAATTGACACCATGGCTACAAGGATAGGATCAAGCCACTTTCAGATTCAGTACAAGGAATGAGACCAGACAGAGGAATCTGTCCCCAAACAAGATGAGCACAGTTGACCCACCAGCAGCAGACATGGCAGGGTGCACTGAGTCAGGAAAATAAGTTGAGGTGTAACAGAGACCAGTAGTGCAGGAGTGTAGTGTAGCAGGTGCTGTTGAAGCAACAGATTTAGGGATGCACGAACATGGACACAATCTACTAGCAGTATGGTGAAACAGGTTCTTATGGCCCCTCAACCTCTCCCAATACATAACAAGGTGAGCACAATTGAGGCAAAAGACTAGCTTGAGCAGCAGCTCACTGGTTTGAACTCTAAAGAGAAAGAAGAGGTTATTTCACAGAGTCATTTATCTCAGTCACCTTCCAATCAAGCTGTGAACTGATTAAATTCTGTGCACATGTTCCTGTGGGAGCCAAGTCAGCTCAATAAAGCTAACTATCAGAAGAATATATGTAGGCTACACCTAATTCAGCAGTTTCTGGACCTCTAATTGAGTGACATTGATGGCATTCATCTAGTTACACAACCATTCTCATTCACTTTTTTTGGAATTGTTTCTCCCCATTAACATAAATAAATAGTTTCTAAACCACTGTTCTAGGCACTTAAATTTTCTTTTCCTTTTGATGTTTTTCTGATAACCACTTCTATTTCACTTATTTTTCTGATTGCTATTTTATTTCAAAATCCAAATATTTTCATTGGCATATACATCACATATCATCCCACTTAAGCACTCATCATATTAAAAAATGTTGTGCAATGTTCACTACAATTAATGTTAAAACATTTTCCTCTCATACTCATTGTTGTTAGTTCACAATTTCCCCCCAAATGCCCTTCTTGGCTCCTTACTCACTGGCATCTAGTTGGTGCTGACTTTATTGTGACCATATAGGACAGAGAAAAACTTACCCTGAGTGTCCAAGACTACAACATTTGATGGGAGCATAGAAAGCCCAAATTTTTCCCAATCATACTCCTATGTAATTATTAATCCTATTACTCTCTCTATAGATTTACCCATCCTGGATTTCATATAAAGAAAATCATATAAAACAAACATGAAATGAACAACAGCAATGAAGTCCCAACAAGATGGCTATACAAAACTGAAAAGTATACTCAATTGAAAAGAAAAGCAGTAGTATTAAAAACTGAAAGGATTTTTTATTTTTATTTATTTATTTATTTTTTAATTTTGGGCATCACTGCTCTCCGGTGGTGGGAGTAGGAGGCCCAGCCCCACTGCTAGAATTGAGCCTCCGTCCCAGGGGGCCGCAGTACCGCGCACAACCACTACACCACCGGGGCTCAGTCCAAAAGTGAAAGGATTTTAAAATGGATCAGAAGGGAGATAAATTATTTTGTATGGCATTTTAACATAACTGTATCTTGCAAAATCAACTTAGCAATGCACTCTATCTGACAGTAAGGCTATTCACTTTCCAAGACTGTGGTCAGTGGGGATTCAGCAGAAACAATTGACAAATTATTTAATAAATATTATATTAATACACGTGTATTACTGCCTCAATTATCTAGTACTGCTAGAACAGTAATTACACATGAAGATGAGTTTAATAAATAATCCGTCATTTTCTTACTGTTCAGGAGGTTATAGTATCCAGTTGTGAAGTCAATGTTAACTCATACCGATCATACAGGGACAGAGTAGAACTGCTCTTACATAAAATTTCAACACTGTGCCTCGTTATGGGAGAAACCAACCTTATTTTTTCCCCCAAGCTTTCTCGTGGGTTTGAGCCCCAGGCTTGCTGGATGCAGACTAGTACTTCACCTGCGGCAGAAGTTTTAGGAGACTTGAAGTTGGAACTCAGAGCTCAAGCTCAAAGGACGGTCTTCCTCTCCTGATTGTGGGTTTGTTCACTGACTATGTATTTCTTCCACTTTCTCTGTATACTTCCTACACAGTTCAATATTTTTTCTATACAGTTCTTCAATATTGAAACTTCAAGCTTCATTTTTTTCTGCATTTCTTTCAGCTTGAAATTTGCTGAGTGTGTCCTTCCCTTTTGTCTTTCTAATGCCAGGCCACTGCACATTTCAATGTAATAATTTACAACCACAGGCTTGTAGGTTAGGAAGATTTATGACATATTTTTGCAAGATACTGTTCAATTCATAAGTTACTCAGAGAGAAATGTTAAATGAATCTACATATATTTTTTCAACTATGAAATATTTTAGAGCAACGTCCACTAAAATTTTAGTGTAAACATGGAATACAATTTATCTATTTTGTTCAATAAATATATAATATTATATGCTCTAGCAAAATAATCAAAATCTATGTGAAGTTTATATTGTTTTAACATGTCAAGCTAAATAAGTAAGTGGAAAATGTAAGCAATTTTTCCCCAAAATACTTACATCATAAATATATAATATGAAAATGTACCTTTAAATATGTTTAATGTGCTTTTCATATTCTGATGGTGTGAAATTCCTCACTACATCATATCTTTTTTTAATTTTTTAAAATTTGTTCCTAATCTTAACCCTTATATTATATCTTATTTATCATTATTTTCTACTATCTGTATATCCTGCTTTCAGAAAAGTCTCTTTCCATACAGGACAGAAATAAATCATCTCAAGAGGGCCCATCAGTGTAACAACAGAGCATTCTTCCTTTTGTTGTCTCATGTAATACAATTTATATTTTATGAATAACATATAAGAAGGTATACTACTATAATTTAAAAAAATTAATATGCAATATGTAAAAACCAAAAAGGATTGTAAATAAGAAAATTATAACTCTTTTTCAAATGCCATCACATCCAAATGTTGTGATTTATTTTAAATATATCTACTTTTGATTTTTCTGTGTTTACAAATGTATCAAGAAATAATTATTTTACTTAATTTACTTCAATAAGTACAATAGAGAAGTAAAGCTATAATGAACTGGCAAATCAAGTAAGACAGTATTTCCTTTTAACTGACTGCTGAGTTTCTGTTTCCAAAAGTAAATAAAATCACTTTAGACTAAGGTGGGAAAATTGAAGTGTTCCTGTTGAGAAAATAAAGAATTAGAATTCTTACATTTAATTTAATTAAAAAAAACTGACCTTGAACTTGTGCTGTTCACATTCTATTAGATATTATACATTCAAATGTTTGTAATACTGCCTTTCAATTAGAGGAGTTGTCCATATTTTAAATTCCTATTACACTGTTAATTGAACAATTCAGCTTCATAACCTTTACTTAAAGACACATTAGGAAACTAAGCATTAGTCTTTATTTTCTTGCAAATTTTACTAAAGTCAATTCTGTTCATGTTTTTATCTGTTAACAAAATGCAGCAACCTTTTTTTCTTAGACAATAGAGAAAACTGAACACGCTAAGTATAATTTGAAAGCATCATAATATCTTTGGAATTGTCTCATTAAGGGGTAGTAGATAAAATGGAATCAAAATGAATTAATAGTATAGATGGAAGTTGACCTATAACAATCAAGGAAAATGGTAACAAGCAAAATTTCACTTGTTATTAAGTAAGATGTGGTAGTACAGATTATTAAGAACTACAGCCAATTTTACAGAAGTTAAAGTATTTCAACAATGAACATTTGAGGTTTCGCATAATATTTATGTCTAGTCACAATCATGTTGTAATGTATGTAGGAGGTTCTAACTTAAATATAATCTTTGATTGAAAAAATAATAAGATGCATCTAATTTTGCCTAGTGTAAATGTATAATATTGCAATACGTTGTATCAGAAATTTAGCTGCTCAGTGAAATAATGTTAAGACAGTGGAAATATTTTAGAATTTTACTCTCAAATTAAAAAAGAAAACATTGAAAAGAAATGAAAGAAAATATTTCTTTCGTGTACTATTTCAAAAATCAGTAAGCTGTTAAAAGGACAGGCAGTGAAAGATTTAGATTTGGGCAATAATTTTTGTAATTCAAAACTGCATACCACTATTAAAGAGAGAAAAAGAGTAGAGGGGAGAAAATGATTAATAGAAAACAAAGAATAATGGGTTGATAAGTGTTAAAAAATTGTTTAACTTGTCTCCCTTAGAACAAGTAATTGTGTGCATATCATAAGAAAAGGATTACACACTATCCACAAAGTTTACTCTAAATTAATGTAGGAGAAAGTCAAATTGACTTTAAGAAACTTAATATTAATTAATGAGCCTCTGATTAAAAGTGGTATCTTAATGAACAAATGAATCAATCAAATTTTGTTTACTACTCTATAGGATGGATTAGCAATTTACAAGTTCTCATCCTCTGTATGAATTAGCATAGCAGACACTGAATACAATGGCGAATAAAATTGGCATTCTTCCTAACCTAACAGAGATAATCTGCTTAAGTAAACAGACATTAATCAAAGATTCAAATGTATGTGTGTATGACAGCATTGATAATGAGTGATACAAATAATTTTATGGCCTATAAGAGGGGATTTACTTTTGCCCAGAGCCTTTACTAATGAATTCATAATCAGAAACTTGAGAAGGAGTAAGTGTAATTTAGAGGGGGAAGCAGGTCAGAAATAAAAGCAAGAATAGCAAAAACAGTAAGAGCCAATACCTTGAAAGATACTGTGGTAAAAGGACAAAAGAAAAGCACATCTATAAGCGTTGTCCAGAAAAGATATGCATAATATGCTAGATAATTAAAAAAATAGATCTCAACATATATCAGAAACTTGATGTAATATGCGATTTAAAAATAATGTGCTATCTACTTGAAAAATAATGAATTTAGATTTCTACCTATACCTTCATATAAACTGTGATATGATTGCTAATATTTATTTAATGAAGCTTTGAAACTATTTTAAGAAATTGCTAATGAAATTAAAAATCTGCAATGCAGAAACTATATATAAATATGATAACATCATTAACTGGAAGTAGTTGAGTGCTTGCTTTGAAAAAATAATTTTTGAAAAATACCAAGGAAAATATAATTTAAATATCAGTAATATTTAACTGCTATGAAACAAGAGATGTTTACCATGGTAACAATATTTGTTAGAGATATGACAATATTAAAAATAGTATGTGGAGTCAAATAGAAATTTTGAAAGTTTCATGAAGCCACTAATTCAAACATAAAAAGTAGTAAAAAATTATACAATAAAATTTTCAGCAAACCAATATGAAGATATGAAAGGATCAATTAAACTAAAATTACTGTGGTTATTATTTATTTTAAAGCATATAAAAATATCGGCAAGTTATCAATGGAGCTTTAGCTCAGGTACGCATCACTGTGAGTCCGGTGGGTCCCCAAACCAATCCTGTGGCTATTTCCCCAGTTCCAGAATGCATCATTGGAATAGACATACTTACTATCTGACAAAATCCCCATATTGGATTCTTGAAATGAGAAAAAAGGGCTATCATTGTGGGAAAGGCCAAGTGAACACCATTAGAACTGCCATTGCCTAGGAAAATAGTAAACCAAAAGCAATAACGCATTCCTGGAGGGATTGCAGAGATCAGTGCCACCATCAAAGACTTGAGAGATAGGGGTGGTGATTCCTACCACATCCCTGTTTAACTCTCCTATTTGGCCTGCAAAGAAGACAGATGGATCCTGGAGAATGACAATGGATTATTCTCAATTTAATCAGGAAGTGACTCCAATTGCAGCTGCTGTTCCAGATATGATTCCATTGCTTGAGCAAATGATTACTTTTGCTGATACTTGGTATGCAGCTATTGATCTGGCCAATGTGTTTTTCTTCAAACCCGTCTCAAAGGATCACCAGAAGCAGTTTGTCATCAGTGGGCAGGGGTAACAATGCATGGTCACAATTTTCCCCCAGGGATATATAAACTCTTCCACCCTGTGCCATAATTTAGTCCAAAGGAATCTTTATCACCCATCTATTCCACAAAATGCCACACTAGTTCATTATATTGATGACATTATAGTAACTGGACCTACTAAGGAGGACGTATCAAAGACTCTAGACTCAGTAATACAAGATTTGCATGCTAGAGGATAGGAAATTAACCCAATGAAGATTCAAGCACCCTCCACCTCAGTTGTTTCTAGGAGTCCAGTGGTTTGGGGTATTTAGAGTTATTCCTACTAAAGTGAAGAATAAGCTATTGCAATTAGTGCCCCCCCCCCGCCCCGCCATACACCCCCAGTGAAACAGGAGGCACCATGTGCAATGGAGCTCTTTGGAATTTGGAGGCAACACACACTTCACTTGGGTGTTCTACTTCCACACATGTATCAAGTGACAAGAAAGACCCCGATTTTGAGTGGTGCCCACAGCAAGAAAAGACTCTTGTTGCCATGGTTCAGGTTGCCGTGCGAGCTGCTTTGTTACTGGGACCTTATGATCTGGCTGACCCCATGGAGCTAGAGGTGTCAGTTGTTGATAAAGATGCAGTGTGGAGTCTTTGGCAGACCCCTATTGGTGAATCACAGTGTAGACCCATGAGTTTTGGAGTAAAATCCTGCCATCCTCTGTAGACAACTACCCCCACACCCCTTTGAAAATCAGATGTTGACCTCGTACTTGGCCTTGGTGGAGACTGAAAGTCTCGCTATGGACCACCAAGTCCCATGAGGCCTGAACCACCCATCATGAGCTGGGTATTGTCTGACCCGCAGAGTCATACATTTGGACTTGTGCTAGCAAGGCTCCATTCTTAAATGAAAGTGGTACATACGAGATTGGCCAAAGCAGGACCTGGAAGTGCAAGTAAGCCTCATAAAGAAGTGGTCCAAATGCCCACAGTTTTCACTCCTGTCACAATAACTTCCTTCTCTCAGTCTGAACATATGGCCTCCTGGGGTGTTCCTTATGATAATTTCACTGTAGAACAAAAATGTCATGCTTGATTTAGGGATAGCTCTGCATGATATGCAGATGCCACTTGTAAGTGGGCAGCGGCAGCACTACAGCCCCTTTCTGAGATCTTCCTAAAAGACAGTAGTGAAGGGAAATCTTTCCAATGGGCAGATCCCCAAGTAGTGTACCTGGCTATTTAGTTTGCCTGCAAGGAAAAATGACCAGATGAGTGAATGTATACTGTGGTGAATGGCTTAGCTTGGTCATGTACTTGGAAGGATCGTAATTGAAAAATTGGTGATTCATAGGTTTGGGGAGGAGATTTATAGATGGACCTCTCTGAATGAGACAAGAAAGTAAAGGTAATCGTGCCTCATGTGAATGTTCACCAAAAGGTTACCTCTGAAGAGGAGGACTTTAACAATCAAGGGGATAAAATGACACACAGTGTGGAGACTGGTCCTCCTCTTTTCTCTGCCACTTCAGTTGTCGCCTATGAGCACATGAAAAAAGTAGGCATGGTTATAGGCCTGGAGGTTATTCTTGGATGCAGCAACATGGACTTCCACTCACCAAGGGTATCTTGCCCACTGTCACTGCTGAATGCCCCATTTTCCTGCAGCAGAAATCAACATTAAGTCCAAGATATGAGACCTTTCCTTGGGTAAATCAACCAGCACCTGGTGGCAGATTGATTACATTGTACCATTTTCATCATGCAGTGGACAGCTTTTTGTTCTTACTAGAATAGACACCTTCTCTGGATATGGATTTGCCTTCCCTACATGCAATGCTTCTGCCAAAACTATGATTCATGGACTTACAGAATGCCTCATCCACTGGCATGGCATTCCACATAGCATTGCTTCAGATCAAGAAATTCACTTCACAGCAAATCCAGTGAGGCAATGGGCCCATGCCCATAGAATCCACTGGTCATATCATGTTCCTCATCATCCTGAAGCAACTGGCTTGATAGAATGAAGGAATGGAATCCTAAACACATAACTACAGCACCAACTAGGTGGAACAACTTGCAGGTCTGGAGCAAGGTTCTCCAGGAAGTTGAATGCATGCTAAATCAGTGGGTAATATATGGTGTCGTGTCTCCAGTAATCAGAATTCATGAGTCCAGGGACCAAAGGGTGGAAACTGGAGTGGCAACACTCACGGTTACTCCACTTGCAGCACTTTCACTTCCTGTTCAAGCAATTCTATGTGCTTCAGACCTGGAGGTCATGTTCTGAAGGAAGGAAGTCTCTGACCTGGAAACACAGCATGGATCCCACTGAAATGTCAGCTGAGAATGCCCCCTGGCCAATATGAGCTTCTCAGGCCTTTGGATTAGCAGCTTAGGAAGGTTGTTACTGTACTGAGTGGTGTGATTGATCCTGATTACCAAAGAGAAATTGGACTGGTGTTACATAATGGAGGTGAAGAAGAAGATGTCTGGAATCCACGAGACCCCATAGACCGACTTTCATTGCTACCATGCCCTGTGATTAAAATAAATGGCAAATTACAGCAACCCAATCCTGAAAGGCTGTCTAATGACCCAGACCCTCAGGAATGAAGGTCCGGGTCACCCAACCAAGCAAATAACTGCAACCAGCTGAGGGCAAAAGTAATACAGAATGAGTAGTAGAACTACCTATCAGTTATAATCATGTGATCAATTTCAAAAGTGAGGTTTGTGATTGTTAGTGTATTTCCTTATTAACTATTGACTATTTTTTCTTTGTTCGTGTACGATATATCAGATACAATTGGATTCAGTGTGTTCTCATTTATATGTATGATAGATGGTGGATGTTAAGTGTGAGTGTGATTTTGTTAATGTCTGGAAATTATATATATATATATATATATATATATATATATATATGAATTGTGTACAGGTGAAAAGTTGGAAAGGTGGGGATTGTGACAGGTAGGTTGTTCTGCCAACATAGCCAATGAACACATGCGAGATTTATTGAAGAGCGGACATATAAATGAGTTGGGGTGTTTGTCCTTCCTCTCTCTTGCTCTTGGATCTTCAGATCAGTGTGCAGCCAGCTTCTTGTTCTGTACCTACATTGGCAAGCTATATGACCTGTGGAACATCTATTCCACGGACCACGTCATTGTAAATTGAGATTCCTCCAAGCCCTGCTTCACCACTCTACTCTAATATACAACTCTTGAGCTTCGCAGTGTCAGACCCTGTCATCTGGCTAACTGTTGATTACTTACCTTACCATTTGCTACCTGCGGTCAGATAGCCTGAATTGTTCCACAGAGGACAAACGAGAGGTCCTCAAGACGTGAAGGACTGCCAGAGTATTAGTTGTCTCACAAAAGTGAGTTGCACCAAGCCATTCATGTTGCTTTATAGATTAGTTAACTATTTATTATGTTAGATAAATATCTATCTAAATAAATATATATGCATAATTATTAGTCTCCTGGCTTTGTTTCTCTAGAGAACCCTAACACACAGCACTTATTAAATTTTAAATAAAATGCATGTATTTTCTTGTGAGTAAAAAAGTTAATAATATTTATTATTTATTCAAATCACTTTTAGTTGTTTGGAATTTGGTGGCTTAGTTTATTAAATTTGCATATATATTTTCCAGCTTTATGTGACTTGCTATGTGACATAAAATAGATTTTTACTTTTATTATTCATTCTCAGACAGCTTTATTATCTGTCATGTTTCATAAACATTTATGATTGCTTTAATTATAAGAATATTCAAAACCAAAGATCCTTTCTGAGTGGAGCTCAGTTTTTATTTCACCTTCAAAATGTTTTAGACAGTAATGAAAAAAAACTACAATGTTCTAAAAAGCTTATAATTATATAATATAATTCACACATCAAGTAATGGAAAATTAATGCTTGATACTGAATTTCAGTTATCTTTTTATAAAGAATAATGCAGACTTTTTTGAAAAGTAATCCTAACAATTACTTTTAGACTGATTTGATATATATTTCTAATACATTGAATTTTATGGTAGTGTATTTGAATTATGTGTCACAATAAAATGTTATCCTAAAATATTATATAGTTGTATAGACATATAAACGTCAACTCTTAGGAAAGTAAGGATGTAATTTTATTCAATATTCTCTTCAACTCCTTTGGTGACATCTAGCAGGGGATAAAGGATAAGGAAGTGATCCTTTCTAAAAGATTAATGGGTTCCTGCAAAATTCCTTGGAAGTCTTGAGGCCCAGGTAAATTAGTGCTACTGAGGTTACTACAAATGTGAACACTGAATGGGGGAAAAACATCAATCACTATTTTCATAAGTCAGTGATGTGACACGTGCATTTATTGAAAAAGGAATTGAGGGAAATAACCTTGGACGGATAGTCTAAAATATAAGCTGAGCTCATAATGCATATATGAATGAATGCAGTGAGGGGGTAAAGCAGTATACATGTAATGTATGTTTAACTTAAAATGATTAAATAAATAGCAAAAAGATAGCTAGTTCATCTGCAAAAGGTTGTGGTCTCTTGCTATTCAAAGAATAATTCAGAAGACTCATACACCTTCTCTTTTTATCCCAGCAGTTTTCTTACGTCTTCTAAAATGACAGAATTATGAAATTCTTACTTTTAAAACTGCAATAATTTAAATTTAGCAGCCTTCAAATATGCACATTATATTGCCATCCCTCTCACATTATATTTAGTAATGAAATGGCAATACTCTATTTTTAAGTACTAGTGATTTTTTGTCTGAATAGACTTTAACTGCGAGAAGCACCATTCCAAAAACTATTATGACTATATATATATATATATATATATATATATATATATATATATATTTGCATCACTGCTCTCCGGTGGTGGGAGTAGGAAGCCCAGCCCCACTGCTGGAATTGAACCTCCGTCCCAGTGGGCCGCAGTCCCGCGCACAACAACTACGCCATCGGGGCTCAGCCTATTTTCTTTTTCATATTTGGGACAGAATCACGTTTCTAAAGGAATCCTGAAGAAATCATTATGATCTCCCATAAATTATTTGTAAGAAAAAAGTTGTGTTGATGATGTCAATTAAGATAAAAATTTGAAGTTTATATTTTTAAATTGACCACTTTATATATTTATTTACAATATTTTCCAAAATTTAGAAAACAACTAGGTACATAATATGATTTTTTTTTACTTATTTTAGGATATATTTTGCTGTTGTTAGGTGCAGTGAAGTTGGTTCTGATGGACTCTTTGGGGATTATTGTCACAATTATGCCTAAGCTTAGGCATGTTTTTGCAGGGACTATGTCAATCTAACTCACTGAAAATCTTTTTTGATTTTTATTGACCCCTTAGTGTACCTAGCACACTGATTTTTATTAGAGACTGGTTTCTACTGTGGCCTGATGTACTTATAAAGAGCATTCTGTATGTGCTTCTTCCAACACAGATTTGTTAATCTTCTTGAAATACATGTACTGCCAATATTTTAGAGAATACATATAAGATATCATATTGATACAAAAATATTCATTGCCATCTCCCATAAGCATTTTAAATTTGAATAATAAATAAGGAGGCAAAGAATTGGAGCCATTGAATTTATTATCAGTGTGGAATATCTTGTATACCATATAGTGTCAGAGAAAGAAAAACATTCTTGTTTACAGTAAATACTAGCAGCATGGTCTTAAATAAAAGAGTGATGAGACATTTGCTTGCTTTGGTTAGATTATCATGAGAGACAACTTATTGGATATTGTTCTTGCCAAAGTGAAATAAATTCAGCAAAAATAGATAGACAGTGATTCCAAAAGTGATATCAAATATACTCATTATTGTACTTCACTGAACAAGGCAGTATTATATCCAATTGTTTGGGGTTTTACTATGAGGTGGAGCTGATTACATTGCACTTAGAAAACTTGTGAAGAATAAGTTAATATTGATTTCATAACATGTGGGTCATAAATTATGGGTAGACTTGAGAATAATTGTCAGAACTCTACATTTCCTTATGAAGAACCTATAGATACAGTTATGCAATCAGAACAAAGGAATGATGCTTGGTTTAAAATCAGAAAGGTGGGGCTGAGCCCCAGTGGCATAGCGGGTTGTGTGCGGGACTGCGGCCCACTGGGGCGGAGATTCAATTCCAGCAGTGAGGCTGGGCCTCCTACTCCCACCACCGGAGAGTAGTGATGCCCAAAAATAAAAAAAATAAATAAAAATAAAAATAAATAAAATCAGAAAGGTGAGAGTCAGTGTTGCATCTTCTCTTCATAGTTATGCAATCTGTATACTCGACAAATACCTTGAGAAACTGGATTATATAAAGCAAAATGTAGTATCAGGATTGAAGGAAGCTTTTATGAAAGAGAAAACATGCCTACATTATCTGACTAAATGAACATTATTATATATTTTTTTATATTCTTAATCTATTTCCCTTCCCAATTTAAAAGTATTTCACCAGCAAACTGCTGAATTTGCAATTAGCAGCCCAACTATGCCACCTAACTAACTAGCCTACTAACTAACTACTAACAAGATACACACATATATACATGTTTACATGTGCATATAAAGTTAATTAGTTACTAGGACTTGAAGGCATGAGGACGTGAAGCATTTGTTGATGAAGGCCAGGTGATTATCAAAGACTATACCCTCTAGAAAATATTTCAAATAACTATAAAGGGAAGAACTCACTTTAACTAGGTCCATAAACAAATGAATGCTAATCAGATAAATGTTTGAAGCTGTTAATGATTTCATTTTGCTTGAATCCACAATCAGTGCTCATAGAAGTAACAAAGAAGGTTATACTTAAAGTGTATTAACATGTGTGTGTATGTGCATACTTTTAAAAGTGCTTGAGTAAAGAGGAAATCTATTTTAGCAAATGGAACATTTACACAAACTTACTGAAGACCTATAATATAGAGAAAGATATAGATTGAAATAATACTTCTGAAATTTATTTACAGCTGTAAGTTCAAGTAGCATTGAATCCTTCCTGAAATGATACTGACAACATAAAATGATTTGTAAGGAAAGATTTTTTAGCTTACTGGAGAAACCCCAAATCTCTAACAGATCTTTATTCTGCTAATAAACACTTCTGTTAACTGAGTTTAATAACAATTTTAAAATACTGTGTTTTAAATTCATCCAAGTATGGCAATTTAATTGCTGTTTGAATTTCCTATATTCAGCCTCCTCCAAACAAGATATATGAAGTTATCAAAGTCACCAGAAGTAAGTTTCTGTAAAAATTAGATTACTCTTTACCTGAACAAAATCTGAACCATAATGATTGGAAATACAGCCTCAAAGTTTCATCAAGTTTGTGTAAGGATCAATACATTTCTTAATAGATAAAGACAGTTCACATACTCAGTATTAAGCATTGTGAAACAATAAGTCTATTACTTTTATTAATACTTCTTACAAGTCATTTCTTTTTTATTAAATGACACTGTGTTTTCACATAATGAATAATGAATAATAGCTAGGAGGAAATAAACAAGGGCATGCTTGTCTATCTGTTTGACTGTTGTATTCCTATGGTGGTTTCTGGATGCTGAAAACCATGTCACTGGCATTTACAATATTATGAGGGTCACCCAAAATAAGCACGTTTCAAACATTCTGGAAAAAAAGGAACACGCTATCCTTCTTTGAGAAATTAGCCACTGAAAACCTGATGAATAGTAGTAACCCATTGTCATATACTGAAAACATGAACAGCAACAGAAAAATTATCAGATGTAGTGTCAGAAGTTGAGCCACACAGATTGGAAGTCATTCAAAACAGGACTGAGACGGGCTTGCTTGTTCATCATAATGACAACAGTGAAATACAGCATTCAGGACTTTCCTTTATTGATGAGGAGAAAACTCAAAAAGGCAAGAAACAGCTGATGACATATATTAATAATCAGGATTTGGAATATACAAAGTATAAATGTTGGAAAATGAGAAGTTTTGTAATGGTTTTTGGCATGTAATATATTCAGTTTGCCTCTAAGAAGAACAGTATATTGAAATTATTGAAATTGAATTTTAAGTTTAATTATGATGAGAAATCCAGATTCTTACTAAAAAATACTTATCCATCATTTTGCAAATTTTATCAGCTCACATCTTACACCAAACCACTTCACCCCTACACAATACAAAAATTTAACCAAAACAAAAATTTAGCTAAATTCAAAAACTGAATAAAATGCATAGAAATCAATATCCTAGCCCCCAGGGACCTGAAATGGATGGCTGTTGGCTATTTTGATCAGATAGTCAAGTGATTTACTAGACCAAAAATGAAAATTTCAAGAGGAATGGCAGCATATTCATAATCAAAAAGGACATTGACAGAATTTATCTTATAGTACAATGTTATCTGTAATGGTATGACATCTACCTGCATACAAGGAAATACCATCATTATAATCATTTTAATTATTATTAATTGGGAATTAATACATACATAATTATAAAGTTCAATCACATCCAGCAGAATTGTATGTTTGCTACTATAATCAGTTTCCAAACAAATATTTTCTATATTGATTCCTTGACACTATCTCCCCTTCCCACCCCAAACCAACCACCATTGTACTCTGTCCCCTTGAATTCCTTTTTCTACTTGCTACCTCTATAGGTTTGTCAATCCTGGGTTTCTTATACCAATAAATGAAGAAATATATAATGCTACTTCATGACTTTGGTTCCAATGACTTCACTCCATTGAAATGCCCCTTAATATGTACAAACAGAAACCAAACCAAACAAAATAAACCAAAAATGCAGAGAATTCTGGAAATCAGATCACATCCAGCATACATTATAGAGAGAATCTGCTGGCAGACTTTTACCATTTAAAATCAAATGTATGCCTTTGATCTTTTATAAACAACTTTCTAATGCACTCTGTTTAGTAACACCACCCCAATTGTGGGTACAGGGAGTTCACTGGAGGCCTATTTCCTATGCAGTCCCACAAATGGACCATGGGCTTTCACTGTCATGCATAGCCTGCTGCAAGCCAGACTTTCACATCTAGGCTCTGATACCAATCCCTTCTGATTATAGAGTTTACCATCCTTCAGGGACTGATGATGGTGTGCTTCTTCCATGTGGACGTAGTTGACCTCTCACGGCTTGTTTGGAGATAAGACTATAAGACCCCAGATGCTATTTTATGTAAAAGCTCAGCAACATCTCAATTCCTTACCACTTTTTGCTATAGCGCCTGTCTTCCCTTTCTGAGGCAAGTATCTAGCAGGACCATAATGTAAGAACTAATTGTTCTTAAACTGGACTAGGATATAGTGTAAGACCCAAACCTATTGTGTATCTTTATAGTTGTTGTGCTTATTGTTGCTTCTATTATTACTTGGGCATTAGCACAAATGTCATGTAAAAATAGTAAGAATTTGGAATGTCACTGAACCATACAATCACATCAAGCAAAATTGTACAACAGCTTCCAAATAAACTATTTCTTCCTGGATTCCTTGATATCATCTCCCCTTTGCCCTCATCCGTCCCTCCAACTACCTTTCCTGCAGTCATTACAAAATAAAATTTATTTTCCAAATGCTAAAGTGAGTCATGAAGAAACTGAAGAAATTTGTCAAAATCTTAAATCTGACTTTGAACAAATATGCATCAAGGTACATTCAGTGTTATTGACAACTGCAAGGTGAAAGTTGGAAATAAGAAAGGCGTGTTTCCTTAAAAACATACACTTGTATAGAGAAAGTAAGCTCGCCATTTTAAGATAGAATTTTGCAAAACCAAGGGATTTTTTACTATAAAATACTATTTTCAACAATAAAAATGGTGACTATGTAATGATTTCTTCAGAAGAAATGAAGAAAAAGCTAACTGAATAAGTCTGCGGAATGAGACAATGGAGAATTTCAATATCTGCAGGAAAAATGAGGCCAGAGGCCAAGTGTGGAACACACCATTGATTGCTTATATGGAAGCTAAGGTAGAAGCTGAAGAAAATTTCAGTCCACAAAATGTGAAATAGGTCCTTAAGTATATCATAGATGAATTTCAAGAACATCTCAGGAACACACTTGATGCATATCTACTGATAATGACAGTAAGGGGCGTAGGATGACACCAAGAGTATCATTCATGAAGAAGAAAAAGCTCATTAAAGTACAGGGAACAAAGAAAAGATCCAAGTAGATGGAAGAAGAGACTCTGAACTTTGTTCTTAATTATAGATTAGCTAAGGCAAAGGGAAGATGTGTAGAGTCAAAAGGAAGGACACAGTCAGAATATCTGAACCTAAAAATGTCCCACAAAAATCTCAAGCTTTTAGTTGATAAACTGAGATATTCTGTGGGAAAATATTAAACAATACAGCAGGCAACAGGAAAAAGATTTAAAGGATATAGAGACCCATTGTAAAAAAAAAAGTTGGCATTCAACCATTTCAAGATGTAGCATGTGGTCAAGAAGCAGTGGTGAGGAAGTTAGAAGCCCAACCTCTTCTGGAGGCATTGGCCAAAAAGCAAGGCTACAGGAACTGATGGAATGCCAACTGAAACGTTTCAACATGTTAATGAAACACTTGAAATACTCATTCACATGTGCCAAGAAGTTTGGAAAATAGTCACCTGGCCATCTTTATACTGATTCCGAAGAAAGTTGTCCTAAAAGAATAGCAAACTATAGAACCATAGCATTGATAATATATACAAGTAAAATTTTGCTGAAGATCATTCAACAATGGTTATACCAGTGCAATGACATGATTTACCAGAAAGGTGGTTCTTAGCTGAGTGCAGTGAACACCAGAAAGATATGGATACTGTTTTTATTGATTACATAAAGGCATTCAACCAAGTGGACCCTTGCTAAATATAGATGATCTGAAAAGAATAAAAATTCCAGAGCACTGTAGGTTGTTCATCCGCAACCTAGATATGAATTGAGCAGCACTTCTATGAACAGAGAAAGGGGATTTTTCATGGTTAGAATGAGTACCACTCAGACTGAGCCCCACTGGTGCAGTGGTTGAGTGTGGGACTGCGGCCCATTTGTTTGACGGTTCAAATCCAGCTGCAGCTCTCTGGGAGCAAGGCTGGGTAGCTCCCACGACCACCAGAGGAGAGTGATCAAAAAAAAAAAAAGAGAGAGAGAACCACAATGCTGTATCCTGTCATCATACTTACTCGGTCTGTATTCAGAGTAAACCATCAGAGAAGCTGGAGTACATGAAAAAGAACCTGGCATTAGGTTTGGCTAGAAGATTAATAACATGCAACATGCATATTATGCCATCTTGATTGCTGAGTTTGAGGAAGACTCAATGGACTTGCTGGTACAGATAAAGTTTTGCAACCTTCAATATGCTTTACAATTAAGTAAAGAAAACACAAATCCTCATAAATAGACCAATAGGTAGCATCATGATAGATAGATTAAAAAAAAGCAAAACATATGAAATCATCAAGGTTTTTGTCTTCCTTGGATCCACTCTCAAGGTGTCTGGAAGAAGTAGTCAAGAGATCAAAGAAAACATTCCATTGAATAACCTTTCTTGTCAAGAGCTCTTCCACGTTATAGAGAAGGCTATTGCTTTGAGGACCAAGGTACACCTGATGCAAGCCATCGCATTTTCAATTTTCTCACATTCTTATGAAAGTTTGACATTGAGTTAGGATATGGGCAGAGTTGAAGCTTGTGAATATTGGTGCTGACAAAAACTATTGAAAGCCCCATCTAATGCCAAAAGAGCAAACAAATCTTTCTGAGAAGTACAGATTGCACTTTAGAAGCAATGCCGTAGATACTTACTTGCATGAATTTTGAACATGTTGTCAAGAGAGGCCAATACTTGGAAAAGGACATCATAGATGCTAAAGCAAAAGGGCAGCAGGAAGACTATTGACAAGCTAGGCTTGTAAGCATCCCATGCTTGCAAAAACGGTCCCATGACTCCGGACCAACAATGTCTCCTTAGCATACATAGCAGTGCTAAGAATGGAAATGACTGTATAGTGCATGACAAACAAAAACCAAACGTTTCTTGAATTGTACAGAATAAGATACAGTCTACAGAAGTTCTGTCTCTGTTTTATCTCAGACTATAGTATTTGAGGATAGTGCTTCTCATATTAATAGCATCTCAAACCATACCCATTGTCTTTGGGAGTATTCCACTTCACAGTTAATCCTACAGTCAGGAGTAGACCTGTCTCATATATTTCCAATGCTGTAAACATTCACAGAAGTTGGCCTATCCTTCCTTTCACTGAGTGGTTGGTGAATTCAAATGGCTGCCCTTTGAGTTGTCTTCCATGACATTAACCACTGAGTCATCATGGCTCTTTTAGCTTTTGCAAATGTTAAGTAATTTTTCCCTATGTTTCAATGAGATGTCAATGAAAATGACCTTTTTAGTCATAATTATGTATGTGGTATCATTTTGGACTCTAAGCTTATGGCTTTGATCTCTTTTTGCATGGAGTTCTCTATTAGAAGATGAAGGTAGAGTTAATTCCTTATCTTAGAGATTGTAAAATCCAAGTCATACATTTTCTCCACTTGGGGGCATCTTTAAGACAATTATGAGTGCTTTGAAATTCATCCTTCTCTTCCTTGGGTATACAGTTGGCTAAAAGACAAAGCACACACCTCAATAAAAGCCATTTTTTGGTGTTCCAGAGACATATAGGTAGGACACAGAGACAAATCCTAGAACCATTAAAAGAGAATTTCAAAGTATCTGTCTGAAGTAGCAGAGGTTTCCAAGTCCAGAGGCACCACAGACTGTGGCAGAAGTGCTCAGAAGAGCACTGCTGAGACTCTGGCTTGTGTTCTACTCATCTGGCCAAAGAATATGAGAATGTGAGACAGTGACAGGGAAACTTCCTAACCCATGAAAACAAGAGCAATGTGGACCCTTAGCTAAGGAGAAATATAACTGAGACCAATGATTGAATCTGTATTGTATACTGATCGTGACTTACAGTAATCTATTAACTTCCATAATAAACCTTTTGGGCACCATGTGGCAGTAAATCATAAAATCCCGCATAGAAGTGGAGAGTGAAGAGAGGAATGGTTGCTATCAGAATAAAGTAAAGAAGGAGAGTGGATAAGGGTGTGTATGATCTCTGCTTTGTGACAATAGAAAAGCCAGAAGGGGACATATTTGGAAATCTCTTGCTGTTAACTTCAATAGTGCATACATTTCTTTTATACTACATATTTTTACATAGTTCTTTCAAAATAAGTGCACTTAAAATGAAGTCTGTAAAAAATAAAATTTATACAATATACAAACCTGATTCCGCAAATTCTAAAATGGAAAAAGTGTTTTCTAAGAGGTATGAACTGTGCAAATGTAATATAGAGAAATATAAAAATAATCAGAAGATAAATATTTTGATTTAAAATATATATAGAAATGGCTAATATAAAGAATCAACTTTTGTCCAAATTATAACTAAACAGAATTTAGGATTACAAAGTTTTCTACATAAACATCTGCACACACTCTTTGACAATCTGTATATATCAACAGAAGAGACCTTTAAAATTGCCTTCCCTCATGCTTGTTATCTAGTGTAGGTTGAATTGATGATAACATTACTCTTGAAGACATTGTGTATCAATGCTGATAAAGATTTTAATAATAGAGAAGACAGTCACACTATACTACACTTACTAATATTGGAGCAAATTTTTAAAGCAATTTTGGGAAACAGAATATTAATTTTTAATTTTCATTTTTAAAAAGCCTGAGTAGTGCTCTCTTTATCATTGTTTTGATTATATATTAGCTTTCTGACAAAGGCAATCAAAGCTATACTAAATAAGATATTAGGAAAGCATATTGCTTATTTATTAAATATAGCCGTTGGATCCTCGAAGTATGTTCTCTATTATTTAGGAATAATGTACTCTAGAAATTTTAGAAATCAATGATAATAAACCTCTTCTTTTCAGATGAGAAATAGTTAAAGCAGTAAATCAAGTATCCAGGGTCAAGTACCATTAGAAGATAATTTCCAAAGGTAGCCACAGCAATGTTTGCAATCAGGCAAGAAAAATCACAATAGAATTTTCTGCTCAATGCTTACATTCTAATTGAATTTGAGCTGGTCATATGGTTTCTTTCTTATAACAGAATGAAGTAGGTATTACTTATACCTGGGTTTTAGAAACCTACCATAGTCATTTTTTACTAGCTTTTGTCTCAGCTACAAGTAAAAAAAAATATGATTGATCAGGAAGGCAAGATGGAAATAAATGCGTCAAGAAGTCTTGAATCAAAGAAATAAATGAACTTTCCACCTGCACTACCTACCTGCTAACCTTATAAAACTTTCACATTTTCTAGCCTTGGTACAGCTGCACCACTCAATGCAGAGCAAGTCAGATACACAACTTTTAACTAATAAATAACCATTTAAAATGTCACTTTAATTTTAAAAAAACCTTTTAAAGATATAATTGGAAGCCAGAAAACTAAAGAGAATATTAAACTTTGATTTTCACTACTTCAGATATATTTTATTTGATGACTAATCATTCTTTTGCTAAATATCTGACATGTAAAAAGAGTCATTTATCCCTTTTCTTATATGAAAATAAGTTTTAAGTTAGATATGGAAAAATTATAGCTCTAATTTTCCTTTCCACAAGTTAATATACTAAGCAATGAATCATTCATGAAGGTGCTGAACTCTTAATATCTCACATTGACAATGGTTTTTGACATGTAATAAATTCAGTTTGCCTCTAAGAAGAATGACATATTGAAATTATTGAAATTGAATTTTATTAAGTTTAAGTTTTATTATGATGAGAAATCCAGTTTCTTACTAAAAAATACTTGCCCATCATTTTGCAAATTTTCTCAGCTCACATTTTTCTATCACCAAACCTACTCCCCTACACAATACAAAAATTTAAACAAAAAAAAGTTTTTAGCTAAATTCAAAGGCATATATTACCGAATTTAGGACATACTTGGCCCAAATTTTGTCATATTAAATAATGGACAATTTGGAATTACTGTGATAACATAGGTATTACTGTAATTTCAAATTATATTGCACAATATAAGCCAGTATTATGAAGAATTATTTCATTTCCTCCCTTTTTTGTAATTCCATTCCATTGTTTATGTTAGAACAATTTACTTTGTTTATAAATATTTTTTCATTTTAATATATATGCTCACATAATTACATTCCCCCAAACTTGCTTCTTAAGTATAACTTATATTATAGTTTTAATTTGCATGTTAAACAGCTAACCATTTTTGTTCCTTCCCCACATTGATCTATCTGGTAATTGTTCTTCTTATTAGGTGTCCTCTCATCACGAAGTCTTTTTAAGCATAATACTAAAAATATTATTAAAGATCAAATGGGATGATGAAGGAATTTTTGAATATTTAAAATTAAGCAGAAGAAATATTATTCATACATCATCTTATTCTGTATGAGGTATATCACCAAGGAGAATAAATAGAAATAAAATTAATGTTCTAAGGAACTATAGACATACCCACTCTATCAAGGTTATGTCATGGTAACTCAACCTTCCTTTGCTGCAACCCTTTAATACCTTTCCTCATGGTGTGGTGACCCTTACTCCCAAAACATAAGATTATTTTGTTGCTACTTCATAGCTGTGATTTTGGTACTGTTATAAATCGGGCAACCCCTGTGAAAGAGTCCTTCGACCCTCAAAGGGGCCATGACCCACAAGGTGAGAACCACTGCTCTAGGGCATGGAGCTACTGCCCGGGAGGATTTCCTAGTCTGGGACATTGGAAAATTCCCTATTCATCTCTACACACATGGAGGCTACTGTCTTCAAATGGTTGGCCTTGGGGTTCATAGCCCAATGCTTAAATACTACACATAAAAAGCTAGAAATGCTAGTAACTAGAGCTTTACTTACATTATTCTCTGTTCTATGTTGTTATTCTCCCTTCAGGAGTCTCACAGCAAGACTTTATTTATTTATTTTTTTAGTAGCAAAGTGATCTCCACTAAAAAAAAAGTGAAATATGTACTCTGGGAAACAAGACTTGCTATTTCTCACTTTGGGGCCTAAAACTGCTGAATATTGAGAAGTTTGTGCAAATTACAGTAGATTTTACATAGCTGTTTGTAATTTGTTAGAATATATGCCTTCTCTCCCCAGAGGGGCTTCTCATCAGCTATTAGGAGATGTAGAAGGAAAAACTGCTCATTCTTTGTCACTCTTTTTTATTGTAAAAGGAATACAGCATTTGAGAACATGTTAAGCAAACCAACATATAATCTTTATATAGACTCAGTGTGAATTATAAAATAAAATCTATATAAATATATATAAATGCAGAGCAGAAGGCTAAAATTTGAGATTTCATGTCTCTTACTTCAATACCTACATCTCATCATTTGTACTCGCCTGGATTTTTTAGATTAAAAAATCTTCTGAGAATTTTCTATGTTCTATACTTGAATTAATCATGGAAGCTAGCATGTTTGATTCTAATTATGAAAATAAAACTCAAGTGTGATTAAAAGAATATGTATAGTAGTGATACTGTATCAATTTTTCTGGGCTATCCTTCACCTTACCTTACTATTTAGTTAACTCTTGATTTTCAGCAAAATTAACTCCAGGGGAACTTGTCTGAAAACAACATGCAGCCACACCTCACTATATATTAGACCTAGTCCAGCTCATTATTTCTTTCCGTGATTGTGTGTGTCCTACCTTGCTCAGAAGGTCAGAAAGCATTAAGCTGAATCTGGGTTTTGCACTGACTGAAATGTGGAATGACATTGCACCTAACAGAGTTAGCTGAGAGTCAAGATCACTGATGCTCAAGGGCAAAGTTATCCACTACCTGAAATTGAACTGGGCTAAATCACTTTGCTCTCTCTGATCCAACCAGACCAGCGAGGATGCAATAATTCAACATTCCAAACATGGACATAAATGGGTTCCACATAGAATCCAAACCTTAGGCAGAATACCCAGAGGCAACAGTCAAATATCCATACTGACACCTATTAACATTATCCATATTAACATTTTTAATAAACGTATATATTTAATGACAACTTTCTCCTATTATATTTAACTTTATACCTATCTTAGTTTATTTTTTAAGTTACATGTATTGCTGGCTCAATTACACTTTGCATGCTGTTTTTTAAGCTAAGATATAATTTGCTTCTATTGTTGCTAGGAGACACCGTCATGGCATAACAACTCTATAAAAAGCAGAACAAAACACACTCTGATTCCTTGCCATCCTTGCAATTGCTATGTTTGATTCCATGGTACTGCCACTTGCATAATCCATTTCTGTGAAGATCGTTCTCTTTTTCAGTGATTTACTGTTCTAGGGACTTATCTTTCCTGATAACATGTCCAAATTCTATGTGAAAAAGGTTGGCCACTCTTTCCCTCTAAGGAGCATTCTAGCTACACATTCTCCAAAACAGATTTGTTTGTCCTTTTGTCAGTCTATGGTGCTTTCAATGTTTTTTAGTAAAACCATAATTCAAATGCTTTAATTATTCTTCTGTTTTCTTAATCATTGTTTGGCTTTCACAAACAACAGGTGTTCTTGAAATTTTGAGTTGATGAATATAGAAGAATCATTCATGTAAATGGACTAGGTTGAAGCTTAAGAAAATGAGAGGGGTGGGGGGGGGATCCACTTATGAGGCAACTTATGTTGAGTATATTCCACCTGAATTTTGAGACAATTTCATGAATATTTGACTAACTTAGAATTAATGAATGAATAGACATAAAGAATATAACACAATAAGAAAGTGCAAGATCATTAAAAAGACATTTAAGAAACAAACAACAAAAAGGTGTGTCAAAAAGGATTCTGAAATTTGTTCTTCAATGTAGAAAAGCTAAAGTAAGTGAAATAAATAATGAAAAATGTAAAAAAGAACAAGGAAATTTTAAAGGGAAGCTCAGACAAAATTAAAGTTGTCAAGTTGGCCAAAGCTTGAGTTAAGGCCAAAAAAAAAAAAAGAATGGAAGAACTGAAGCTGCAAACATCTAAGAAGAGAATCCAATCTTTGGATGAAATATTGAAGGATACTAAGGACAATGTTTTGAATGATGCAGGAAATATCATGAGACAGATAGAAAACAGATTCATTGAACCAAAAGAGCTGGCTGACCATTTCAAAAGGTAGCATATGATCAATAATTAATGTTATTGAAGGAAGAAGTCCAAGATACATTGAAGATATTGATGAAAATAAAGCATCAGACATATATAGAATCTAGTGAAATTATTTTGAAAATGATAAAGAACTGCTTGCACTCACAACTCTATTCAAAGAATTGCAGAGACCTCTCTGACCCCGTGACTGGATGAGTCAGGTAGATTAGAAAATTAAAGATGACCAGACAGAATGTGGAAATTATCAACGAATACCACAAAGAAGCAAAAGTTTGCCAAAGACAATTTTAAAATGGTTGTACCAGACATGGGCATGAAATTGGTGTCACAAGATGACAGGGAAGGGAATATGGTTGATAGCAAATGGATATTAGTAGGAAATAGGCAATTCCATAAAGATGTCTGCCTGTGTTTTTTACCACCCTTCTTGGTTTATTTGTGAAGATTTTTATTTTATTGATCCTGAGCAGCCCTTGATTTTTTATCCACAAGAATTTCAAGTCCCTTATTTTGCAGAAGAAAATATTATGTCATCTTCATATCACCGGTTGTTAATGAGTCTTCCACTCATGATGTTTTGTTCTTCTTCATATGGATCAGCTTTTCAAATTTTTTGTTCAGTAAAAAAATTGAATAATTTTAATAAATGTATGCAACCTTGACTGTTTTTTTCCTGATTTTAAAGACCTTCTGGTTTTAATTCAATTGCCCCATTTGAATGATAAACTCATGATTCATGACTTGATGCTGTATAAACCCAATGAAGTTTCCTGGAATATTTATTATCCTCAATGTAATCCATACTTTGTTTTGGCATCAGAGCTGAATATCTATACTTAGTAAATAAGACACAAGTATCATCCTGGTTTGCCCTGCCTTCAGCCAATGTCAATCTGACATCAATGATGATATCACTTAGACTGTGTCTTTTACCAAATCCAATTGAATTGTGGAAGCTTTCTGTTCATATACTTCTGGAATAATTTTTAAATGAGCTTCAGTAAAATTTTCCTGAACGTAATCTTAATGATACTGTTTCCTAATTTCTGCATTTTTGAGTCACTTTTTATAGACATGGGCACTGATTTGATTGAGTATATGCTTCCACTGTTTCTTCAGTTTAGTTAAAAGTTCAATTGACATTTGGTCAATTCCTTAAGTCTTGATTTTTACTAACATATTAAATGTACTTCCCCCTTTATTTACTTTGGTTCTTGATCACATGCTTCCTTTTTAAGTATTTAACAGTGGATAATTCCTTTCCGTATTCCTTTTTTTTTTGTTTGTTTGTTTTAACCATTTTATTTGGGACTCATACAACTCTTACCACAATTCATATATACATATATCATGTCAAGCACATTTGTACATTTGTTGCCATCATTATTTGGCAAAACATTTTCTTTCTTCTTTAGCCCTTGGTATCAGCTACTCATGCCCCCCATCTTTTCTCCATCTTCTCTCCTTAACAACCGTTGATAATTTATAAAGCATTATATTTTTCATGTCTTAAATTGACTGATGTTTCCCTTCACCCACTTTTGTGTTGTCCATTCCCCTGGGAAGGGGTTATATGTAGATCATTGTGATTGGTTCACCCTTTCTCCTCCCACCTTCCACTTTCCCTCTTGATATTGCTACATTCATTGTTCCTGACGGTTTTATCTGTCCTGGATTCCTGAGTTTCCAGCTCTTATCCATACCCATATATGTGTTCTTAATTAGTTGGATTTGTAAGATACAATTGGGATCATGACAGTGGGAAGGGGCAGTCATTAAAGAACTAAAGGGAAGTCGTTTGTTTCCTTAGTGCTATACTGTATGCTGACTAACTCACCTCTTCCTTGTGATCTTTCTGTAAGGGAAGGTCCAGTTGTCTACAATGGGCTATGGATGTCCACTCCTCAGTCACTGAGATTCACATTGATAGGATTTCTTTTGCTATTTCTTTGATGTCTGACACTTGATTCCATTGATACCTTATTATCACACAGCCTGGTGTGCTTTTTCCATGTGGACTTTGTTACTCTGTGCTAGATGGCTGCTTGTTTATCTTCAAGCCTTCAAGAACCCACTCGGTATATATCTTTTGACCGGTGGGCACCATAAGCTGTCACCACATTTTTTATGCGCCCTTTTTGTCTTCAGTGATCATTTCAGGAAGGGGAACAGGACAGAATGCCAGATTAGTTGAACAAACAGCTTTTGTGTTGAGGGACTACTTGAGTTGTGGCCCAATGTCTATCTGCTACCTTAATACCTAATATATGTACATAGATCTATTTCCCTATCAATATAAAATATACATAATAAGGTGAGGGCCATTTGGTTGTGACATCTGTCACCACATGGATTGCCAGTGTTGATTCCACTGATCTGTCTCGCTAGGTGGGTGTCCTCTTCCTCCATCACCATTTCAACTGCATCCCAACCACAGTTAGCTGCTCAGTTGAAGAAGAGGACCTTCATGAATAGAAGGAGAACCATCTTTCAGTCAAGGGTTTATGAGTAGCTGCGCTCTCCTGCTAGAACCTCCAAACAATTCTCAAGATCCTTTTTCTTTTTTAAAAAATCTGTATTGTTTAGTATTTTGGCCATATCAAACCAAAGCAAGGCAATATTCATCAAGGACACTCTTACCTATAGTGATCCAATAGTATAGAGTAGAACAATTACTAAAAGCTTCCATATCTATAAATCTCTTCTTGTAATTAGCAACTGACTAAATAACCCACTGTATCAACAAGATCCCTGCTTTTTGTCCATGTAACCATCCAATATTTCAACTTAAGGCTTATATTTTCTCTTTAATACGTCAAGCTTGACATGTCCAACCTGTCCTTCCTTTCTTTCTTTTGCCATTTGTCTTTGGTTTTATAAATCTAGGTCTTTGCCTATATAAAATAATACCCTGCTTTGTCTTTTAAGCTACCTTTGAAATTTTCAGTTCATCTATTTTTCTTTATCATTTTCTCTGTTCCCTTTAATTACTCTATGTTGATGAACAAGATTCAAAGTCTTCTATGATATCAACCTTAGTCTTCCATCTCTTTCTAATAACTTTTCTGCATCAATATATGATGTTCTTGATGCTGTAGCACAATCTATTAACTCCGCAGTTATTATTTTTAAGTGCTACCAATAATTTCTTGAGAGGTTCTCTAAAACGGATCAGGTAGCATATACTCCAAATATTGTTTTTGCTCTTGTAAATACCTTGTCATTTTCTTAATCTTTAACCTGAACTAGCTTATGGAAATTTATGGTCTATTGCACAGTTGCCAACAAGTCTTGTTTTGGCTTATGTTATTGAACTTCTCGAGTCTTTTTCCACATATGTAATCAAATTTATTTGTGTATGTTCTATATAGCAAAGTACAAATTCATAACCTCAATTGATATCATTAAAATGAATTTCATCAAATACATTTTAATTGCCAAGTGTGCATTTTCCAACTACTCATCTTTTTGTATTTCAATTACCAATAATTATGAATGCATATTGATTTCAACTTTATCAATTTTAGGCTGAAGAATATGGTTGAACTCTTCAATTTCATCATCATTGCATCTAGTGCTTAGTGTATAAACTTGAATAAGAGTTTATTAATGAATCTTGCTTGTGGACATATAGATATTAGCCAATCACCTACAGAATTATATTTCGAGATATGTTTAAAACTTTTTGTGTTTATAAATGGCCTTTTATTTTTATTTTTATTATAGCAAGACACATAATTTTATTCTAAATTACCATTCTCATTCCATTTCAGCTCACTAATATCTAGACCTCTATGAGGTCTATTACATGCTTAACTACTTGTCATTTTCTTAGGTTCATCATTTTACATTCCACATTCTATTATTGGATATGTGCAGCTTTTTTTCTCATTTTAACTTAAGCTCAATGAGAATCCTGAAAGCGTTGCTCTATCCATATCATGAAAATACAGTTTACGTAAGTGCCTAAATTCTTGACTGGTTCATCTTCTGGCACTATAAAACAATGCTCTGCTCCTATTCATGATATATTCAAAAGCTTATCCCCTTGAAATGGATTGCTAATTTCTTTTTTTCTAAAGCATTATCAATCCAGTACTTCACCTGAAATCTATTTACCATTGTTGATCATGACATAATTCAAATCATAAATGACATAGCTTCCAGTTTTACAACATGCAACATGGTACAAGAGGACAAGTGAGGAGACCAGCTATAGGAGTAGAAACATGGAGAAGAGAGGGATAGGGAAGAATAATGAAAAATAGAGAACTTTACAGAACATTATGGTTGATTTCAGGTCTTGAGAAGTGTTATACCCCATAAAATAAATGTGTTTTAAAGGAGATACAGTATTTTGGAGTTTGTACCAATAGGTCAGACTATATATAAAGATTTCTATTTAGTGATTTTGAAAAAATGCATAACAATGTGCAAGGAAAAGGTCTGATTTGTGGCAGATGAGGAATGGTTTTGTCACCATGAAAATGCACCTGCTTGCACAACCATCTCAGTGCATCAGTTTTTGTCATAAAATAGTATTTCTTTCTTGCCTCATGCACGTTCCTCACCTGGCCTTGGTCCATAAGACTTCTTTTTTTCCCAAATTGAAAAGAAACATGAAAGGAAAGAAATTTGATGATGATGAAGGTGAAAAGCAAGAAGCGGGAGGCACTTTCAGCCATCCAAACAAATGAGTTTAAAAAATGTTTCTAAGAATGGAATCACAGATTCTGCAAATGTACCATGTCTTTTGGACCTTAAGATGCACCTGATCAAAGACACACCCAGTTTTTAGAGCAGGAAAACAAGAAAAACTATTCTGAACCAAATAGTACAAGTTTACTAAAATCCTCTGGTGTACCACACCTATGGATCATAAGACACACCCTCATTTTCCCCACTTTGTGTCAGGGAAAGTGTGTCTAATGGCACATTTGTGTCAATTGTAAGATGAAACATTGAGTTTGGCTTTTATCAATTTCAGCTGTATAGCTGTGAGACAGCCTATAACTTTTCAGCTGCTTACAGAAAGATCCAGGTCATTTTCCTGTACTTGAACTGAGCATTTTTAGCTAAGATTCATCTTTTACTTCCCTTTTTATTACAGTGATGTCAGGAACAATTAGTGATTTTCATTACACTTGCTAATCTGACAACAGCCACAGAAAAATGTAGTGACATATAAAATTCATGATCCCTTGAGACACATTTTCTTTTTTTTTTAAGTTAGGTGCATTTTTAAGTGATATTTTATATAGCTCTATCATCAAGTAGAAAGGTTGGATTTTCTCTTTCTGTAAAGAGTTAAAGTCATGGAATCTCACCGGCACAATGCTATTCTGTCCAATAGGGATTTTACATTGGCATCAACTGATGACAGGAAGTTTAGGTAACTTTTGAATTTTATGTCAAGTTAGAAGCAAAGTTTCAATGCTTTGAGACTCATATATACTTGGGTCATGTTATCAGGAGGGAAATGTCTCTGAAAAAAAGATATCATGGGTGGTAACTTAGAGGTGTAGCCAAGCAGAGGAGGACTTTGACGAGACGGAATACCTCAATGACTGCAGCCATAGGCTCCAGAAGAGGAACAATTGTCAGGATGACGTAAGGGTCACTAACATGTCAGTCTGTTGCACATGGGGTTGCTGTGAGTCAGAAGTGGTACATTGGCACCTAACAGCAGTGTGGTCAACTCACACCATGGCCTTGTTTTCCAATATAAATAAATCTATCACTACTTTGAAATGTAATCAACCAGAGATGAAGTTTAGAAATCCAAGAATTATTTTAATAAACTTTGCCTTAAAATTCTGCTTGCCTAGAAATATATTTGCTAGCAAGTTTATAATATCTGTGGTTAATTAGAAAAGTAAAGAAAGATTTTATATATTTATGTATGTATGTATGTATCTATATATAATTGACATGCTAATGGGCATCTTTTTAATTTGAACACTTACAAGAAAACTTTTGGAGCATACATTTTCCCATGTGATACATCATTTGGTCTGATGATGGCAGCTTGGTTGGCTATTGATTGCTTATCCAAACAAAATAAAATCTGTGACAAGTGTAATATTCTCCATTTACTGTGATTTTGCTTGTTGCTCCAGGTGTGAGGAATTGTGTCGGTTTTAGGTGGAGGAATAATTCATGTTGAAGGCTTTAATCTTCATTAGTATTTGCTTCAAATCCTCTTAGCTTTCAGCACTCATGGCTGTGCCATTTGCATACCACAGGTTGCTAATGAGTCATCCTCCTATTCTGAAGCCACATTCTTCTTCATATAATCTAGTTCTCAGGATTATTTGTTCAACATACAAATAGAATGGTGAAACTATGGTGAAACGACACCAAGTCCTGCACATTTTTTTATGATTTGAAATTGCACAGTGTCTCTTGGTTCTGTTTAAATCATTGTCTAGTGGCCTATGTAGAAATGTTGTGTGAGCACAATTAATTGTTCTGGAATTTCCATTCGTTGCAATGCTACCTATATTTTTCTACGATCTACATAGTCAAATGCCTATTCACTTGGCAAGGCATTTGATAGTCAATTCAACATAAGTAACCTTTCTAGTATTTGCTGTTTTCAGCTAATGATATCAGACTTCAGTAATAAGCTCACTAATGTCAGTTACTTGCATGCTCTAGCTTGAATTCTGGTATCCCCCTGTTAATGTACCGACTTGGCGTTATCTTCAGCATAATCTTACTTATATGCATTATTGTGATGTCATTGCTTGGTAAACTATGACTCTTCTATCCCTTTTTTAAGTTTCAGTCCTAATCTCATGTGAATATGTTCACAATACTATCCTGTCTAGTGTTTGGCCAAACTACTGGTCACCATTAACTGCTGTTGACAAGTAAAAAGCATTTTATATATAGCAAATGTATTTCCCAAATCTCATTTAGGCACTTTGTTTCCTGATTTTAAAGCTCCAGGATCTATAATAGTAGATATGACAGATTGTTAAAAGGACAAATTCATGACAATGTACACAGCAGGGATGTTACTTAAGTTTAAGTTATGGTACCTGACACAGCACTTTGGACAGTTTGTATCCTGGCACCCACAGAGTCCCAAATGAGACTATCAGAGATTGACCTAAATCAGTAAAAACTTTTGGCACCCTTTCTCATATGTTTTGCAGTGAATGGGCAGAATCCATACTGTAGGGCTGAGGATATAATTTCTAGAGAATTATCATCCTATTTGTGAGTGTTGGCGATGCATCATCTGGCACATGAAACTAATTCTAAGATTGATGATAGCTAAAGATGAGGGGAAATTAGAATAGAGGGCAGGGTAGTAAGATGATGAATACTACGTCTGCTAATATAGCACCTGAAATAATGTGAACTGCCATTAAGCCCATCGTCTTCCACGTCTTGTGAGCCTGATCCTCAAATGTGTTGAGAGCAAGGGCTTCGACTGCCAAACATTTAGATGATTTCAACTTGGAAATGCTGTGCTTAGAATCCCACAGGGAAGAGCTGACTGAATCTCTGTGAACAGGGTTCTTAGCTGACACTCTCCAGTTTTTATTCGTTTCACATCCAGTGAAGCCATTGAATAAAATGATCCTAGTAAAACTATACTGGAAATGGTAATCCCTTTCTTCCCAACATGGCAATCTAGAATGGAAATCAATGTACTAGGTTTCTTGAGTCACCTTGTAGAAACTCTCTGGCATTTCTACCGCCTTTTCTTGATTATCCTCTACCCACATTCATATCCACTTTTATACGTATTACTGCTTTGGGGTGCTGTTTTACTGGCTTAATTTTGCCATGTGTCATACCCCTGGTGGTGTCGTGCTTCTGCATTGGGCTGGAATCCACATGGTTAGCACTTCAAAACCGCCAGTGCTCGCAGAGAGGTGGACAAGGCTTTCTGCCCCAAACAGGCAAGTGTCTCACAAACTCACAGCAGGTCTCCAGGAGTCGACCTTGACTCACCAGCAATAGTTTTAGATCTTTACATTTTTTTAATTACCATATGCAAACAGTGGAAAACATTTCCTAGTGTGTTAGTCCGGGTAGACTAGAGGAACAAATTCAAGGACACGCATATGGATATAAGGAATGGGTTTATATTCAAGAGGAACAGGACATTGAGAAAACATCCCAGCCTAGTCCAGCCCAAAGTCACAAGTCCGATATTAACCTGTATGCCTGAAATCGGTCCATAAAATCTCCTTCTGGCTCATGAAGTCACAGGTCAGTGGCTACAGAGTCCTGGCACTGACAGGGGTCTCCCCATGGCTCCTCGCTTCCAGGGCTCAGGGTCCATCAACAGCATCCCGTGGTGGCAGAAACAACTTATCTCTGGAAGAGGCCTCCATGTGGCTGCCCCAGCCTCAGAGGTCCGGCTCCATCAGGGCAAAGCCATGTGGTTTCTCCACTGGCTGCTCCAGCCTCCCAGACGCCGCCATTCTGTGTTGCCTGTGATCAATCATCTCTGAAACTAACTCCCAACAACCGGGGAAGATAGCTTCTTATCTTCACAAGGGAAATATTGCGAGATTTCCCAGGAGTCTCAGGTGAAAGCCATGGCCACACAGAGGCCTCATCAGCTACTCAATGGCTTTCTCCAGATTCACAGGCTAGCCTCCACCCCTACATCTCAATCATAAAATTAACATAAGCCCATGACTGCCATACCTAGTCCATTGCATTCTGACAGTTGTTGCTAAATTTTTGACCCATTATTGAAGCCACTGAGGCAATTCATACCATTGTTATTTTCCTCTTATTCAGGGACCACTTGGGACACTGATTCATAAGTTTGTTACTGTAAACCATAAGGCTGGTTTTTAAAACCAAACAGGAGCTGTAAGCAGGATGTTGAAGCCATCTGCTCCCTTGGAAATGGATACACATGATCAACTCAGGAAAAATGGTTTTGTTTTGTTTTTAATAGCTTGGTTTTTTTTGTCCAACTTTACCAGGCATGTTCACTTCTGAATCTGATTTGAATTTTTGGCAGTTTCTTGGACTACTGTTTTCCTTGCATGTGATATTAATGATAACTTCCACATTCACAGTCTTAAATTGATGAAACAGGCAATCGAGTTGAACTGATAATTACTGGTTACATTACTCTCAAATGAATTGTTTGTACTTCTGGTTCCAGAATATCCAATAGACAGAGATATAAAGTATTCACAGTGTTGTAAAGGAGTTCGTCATGCTTTATATCTTAGAGACTTACTCAATTTCCATTTTAAAGCATATCTATAATGTACATACAAGTGAACTCAATGGGAAGGAGAAGAAAATATTTTTTTAGGTTGTGGAAATATGAATGTTATCAGATTTTGCCTGCATGCCATTTCCTGAGAGTAGAGTCATGAGTCTAGCAATATATCCCTATTTATAATCCAAAAATATGTACTATTGACACTAAAATCCATCAACAAAATTGTATAAAACACATGAATGAGAAGGCCAAAAATTACAAATTTATTAAAAGTGAATTCCTTAAACTAAAAACGGCAACTTCAATTAGACATAATTTAAATTCCTGTTATAAATGGGGGGGGGGGGAAGAATCCCTCAGTTGTACTCTGTCATTTAGGACAATTTTGTGATGATTTATCTCACTTATTTAATTGTGAGACTTTTGTCAATTCACTATGTAAAAAGTCCATAACCATTTTTCTAGCACGATAGCAGCAGGTAAGCACCCACATTGGGAATTCCATGGTGATTAGTAAACTCGTTGTCCAGGAAGATGAGTGGGGAGATTCTGGTTCATTAACAGACCATCCCCACCACTACCCAGAGTGTTTCTTCATCTGGGAAATGACCTTCCCAGAGATTGGAGACCTGGTTCCAGGGATACCCTGGCTACTTCAGACACAACTGCAGCCACCACCAGCCTGTTCACCATGCCAAAAGCTGACCAGCTTCCCTGCTGGGTTTCCCACCGCTATGACTGGAACCCCACAGGGCAAATGCCCTTCCTTGGCACTCTGCATTGTATACTGCTTTAGTGGTGGATCCCACCACTGAGTCCAGGTCTCTCCAATCACACACTCAGGGACCCAATGACTGACCTGACATTCCCTTGCAGTAAATTTAGTTACCTGAAGCTGTAAGAGTCTCTCCACCATTTCCTAAAGAATCCCAACACCTGCAGCAGCCATGCCTCCCTCCTGCCACTGCCACATGGTGTGCCTGCCTGCAACAGAGGCAGTCATGCAGCGATAACTCCACCCATGTAGCAGAGCAGCAGCTTTGTCAGTGCCAATAATTTTTTCCGTCCTGAAACAGTGATGGCCTCTTCTGTGCCTGTGAAATACCCCCACCCATGGCTCAGGCAATTGTCCCCAATGTTGCCTGGCACCAGTGCCAAAGCCCTGCGCCTATGTGGCTTTTCCTATTGTTGCCTTCCACCCCTCCCATGACAACAGGGCTCTCCTAGCATTTGTCCATCTTTCCCCACAGAACGAGGCCTTCCCTGTGGTCACCTGATTCCTCCATGAGTAGCAGCAGTACTTTTCCTACTATCGTCTGGCACGACCTCCCTTAGCAGTGGGGCCATTTCCACCTTTGCCCAGCACCTCCACCTAGAGCCAAGACTTTTCCCAGAGAGAGAGTAGGTCTTTCCCCGGCTTTGCTTGGCACCCCAGCTGTAGAAATGGGGTTTACCTCACAAATTTTCCAGCCATCACCCCCCTCCCCCCCCACACACAGATACTTTTACTGTCTGCAGCCATCTCACTTATGTGCTATAAGAGGCTCACCACACCTTCCTTCCAAATAAGGAATCCCATCTATCTAAGGAGAGTAAAATCTTGGGGGATAAAGAAGTAGTAGGACCCTCCAGTGCTTTAGGCAGCCCACAGAAATATTCCTACCAATCCCAAAAAGCAGGGATTTTTGACTCCCTGAAAAATAACATCCTGCTCCTTCAAAACTATTTGCAGATAACAACTACCCACAACAACCGAAAGCAGGAGAAACAAAACACATTGTCATAGGAAGGTCTGAATCTAGCAATATGTATAGAACAAACAAAAGTTGAGCTACCATGGAAATAAATCTCCAGAATGATGTTTGGAGCCAGATTATGAGAGAAGCATTACTAAAAAAAAGTTGCAACAATAGAGGAGATAAAGACTACCCACTAAGAGGAAATACAAGAGTTAAGGGACTAAGTGACAAAAGCAAACAATAAGTTTGCATCCTTTGACAACACAAGAGCAGAAGTTGAGAATTGTATCAGTGACCTTGAAGATAATCAGATAGACTCAAAAAAATGGAAAAAGCTGTCAAATAAGATAATCACAGAAATCAAGGACCACAGAAGAACAGTGTCGGGTGCTATGAAGAGAAACAACATTAGAATAATTGGACTACCAAAACAAAACACAACAAAGATGTCAATTGCAAAAATAGCAGAGGAATTCCTAGAGAAAAATTTCCTAAGCTTAATAAATGTAGCTTAAAAGTAATGATCCAGGAAACAGAAAGGACATAAGCTAGACTAAAACCAAGAAAGAATTCTCCAAAGCATATAAAAATTAAACTATGCAAATTTGAGGTAAAGGAAAAAGTCATGAGAGCAGCTAGTATAAAAAGGTCAGTCACTTATAAAGGTAACCAAATAAGAATATGCTCAGACTTGTAGGCAGACAACACAATGAGGATGAGAGTGGAGCAACATCTCCTGAAAACTGAGCAAAAACAATACAAATCTAAGAATCCTCTATCCAGCCAAATTATTTATCAACATTAGCAGTGAAGTAAGAGCCTTCCTGGACAAGGAAACACTCAAAGGAGATATTAAAGAAAGGGGTTAGTAGGAAACACCTAACACAAAAAGTACGAGATAAAAAAAATGAAAAAACAAAGTACGAGATGACATCACAATGCTATCTGATGGATGTTGTAATTCTGAATATTAATAGACTGAGCTCACCCAATAATATGCAGAAACTACCCTACTGATATAGAAAACACTACCCAGCTACCTACTGCTTAGAAGAGACACATGACAAACTTACAGACAGAAATAGGCTGATAAACAAAGGCTGGAGAAAAATATACAAGCAAACAGCAATTCAAAAAAAGCAGTTGCAATTCTAACCTGGAAAAACTGATCAAGCCATAGCAAGATATAAAAAATAAAGTGCAAGGGATTTTTATATATAAAGTGCAAGGGATCAGTGGACAAAGAAGCAATGAGTATGATAAACATGTACATACCCTATGAGAGACCCATAAAAATGTGTCAATCAAACTCTCCAAAAGATGAAAAAAGAAATCACAGGCTCAATAATCACATTAGGTAAGTTTATTACACCAATCTGAGAAAGATACAACACAGGAAAAGTAGTTTAATAACAAAGATACAGAACTAGACTCTACATTTAGGCAAATTGACCTGATAAATATTTTCAACGCTCTCCAGCCAAATGTACAAACATTCACATTTTGTGAAGTCTGCATGGCACATATTCAAATATAGATCATATACTGGGACACAGGCAAAGCATATGTAAATTCAAACACATAGAGATCACTCAGACATTCTCATACTAATATTCCATAAGGCTGGAAATCAATAAAAGAAAGATTAAGAAAACAAAGGCAAACTATTGGAAGATGAATAGCTCTGTGCTGCAGTGGTTCTCCACCTTCCTAATGTTGCCACTCTTCAGCAACTTCGTCACATTTTGGTGACCCCAATGGTAAAATTATTTTTGTTGCTACTTCATAACTGTAATTTTGTACTTTTATGAAACATAGTGGAAATATCTGACATGCAGGATGTGTTTTCATTGTAAAAAATTGAACATCGTTTAAGCATAGTGATCAATCACAAAGACAATATGTAATTTTTTATTGTTAAGTATTTATTTCTAGTTAAAAATAAATGAAGTTTTGTCTTGAAATATGGTGCAGCATGGATAACAGCCTTCAGGCCAGGTCCTCATATGTGGACCTAAGTACAACTGGGTGGACCTGCATGCAGACTGATAAAGGAGTGGTTTCTCATTTCCTATGACCATTGGAAATGTGTTTTCTGATGGTCGTAGGGGACCCTTGTAAAAGGTCATTCAACCCCGAAAGGGATCTTGATCCACAGGTTGATAACCAATGCTCTACTGCAAAATGAATGTGCATTGACCTATATTAGAGATTAAATCAGGAAACTTCTTGAAAATAATGAGAATGAGAACAAGTTTGCCAAAACTTTTGGGATACAGCAATAGCAGTCATCAGAGGAAGTTGGATAGTGATAAATTAAAACAAGAAAATTGAGGAGAGACCTATGATTGATACACTGACACAAAACCTCCAGTAATTATAGCAGAGTCAACAGAACAATCCTAAAAATATCAAAAGGAAAGAAATAAAAATTAGGCCAGAAATAAACAAGTGGGAAACAAGAAAACAATGCAAAATATCAATACAGAAAAAGCTGGTTTTGGGAAACAATTAATAAAATTGATTGGCCGCTGGTAAGCATAACCCGAGGAACAAAAGAACAACTATCAATAGGATGAGTATTGAAGCCGGAGAAATTACAAGGGACCCTAATGAAATAGAAGGACTAATTACAGAATACTTTGAAGTTCTTTTCTTTAATGAATTCAACAACTTGGAAGACATGGACAAATAGCTGAAAAAATTTTGCTTATTAGATGATCTTAGATCGACATCAAGCAACTAAACAGACTCATCACAATAGAAGAAATAGACATGGTTACCAATGAAATACCAGCTAAACGAACCTCCAGGATAGATGGCTTCTCAGCAGAATTCTACCAAGCATTTAGGGAAGATTTATCACCAATCCTACCCAAACTCTTTCAGAGCATAGAAAAAAAAAAAAACAGCCAACCCCAAAACTCTTTCTATGAAGATAGAATAATACTGATACTGATACAAAGGATGCAAGAATCCCACAAGAATTAAAAACTACAGACCAATATCTCTAATGAACATCAATGCAAAGATCCTTAAGAAAATACTCTCCTATCGTGTACAGAAATTTATAAAATGAATAATTCACCATGACCAAGAGGTATACAATCCAGGTATCCAGGGATGTTTCAACAACTGAAAGTCCATCAGCTTTATTCATCTCATTGATTAGAAAATGGATACTGAAAAACCATATAATAATTTGAATAGGCAGAGAAAAAGCATTTAATAATACCTAACAACCAATCCTGTTTAAGACACATAAGAAGATAGGTACAGAAGGAAAACTCCTCAATATAATACAAGCTATATATGAAAAGCCAACAGCTAATGTGCTAGTCAATGGGGAAAAGAAGAAAACAATTCCACTGGAAAAGGTGATTAGACAAGATGTCTTGTCCCCATTCTTATTGAACATTGTACTGGAGGTCCTAGCTGACAACAGAAGGCAAAGGAAACACATCAAAGGTACTGTCTCAGTGAATAAGTGGTGAAATTACATTATTCACAAATGGAATGATTTTATATGTAAAAAAACCCCAAAAACTCCACTTGAGGATTATGGCAAAGTGGTAGGATACAAGATCAACCAACAGAAGTCTATTAGACAGCTACGTACACTGGATAAGTCCATAGAAGGATATAAAAAAGGTAACACCATTCAAAATAGCCAAACCAAAGTGAGATCTCTGGGGATATAACTAACAAAAAAAAAATTGTATGAGGAAAGCTACAGAACTACAAGAAACCAAGAGTGAACTCTAAAAATAGAAAGCTATGCTCTGGGATCAGAAGACTTGGTATGATCAAAGATGTCAGTTCTGCCCAAGGTACTCTACAAGTTGAAAGCTATTCCAATATGTGGTAGTCATGTGCTTATGTTAATTTTATGATTGAAATGTAAGGGTGGAATCTAGCCTGTTAATCTGAAGATAGTCATTGAGTAGCCAATGAGGCCTCCATGTGGGCATGGCTTTCTCCTGATAAATCTGGGAAATCTCACGATATTTCCCACATGAAGATGAGAAGCTATCTTCTCTGGTTGTTGGGAGTTAGTCTCAGAGATGATTAATAATGGACAAGACAAGATGGCAGCGTCTGAGGAGCCAGAGAAGCCACACGGCCTTGCCCTGACAGAGCCAGACCTCTGAAACTGGAGAGGCCACATGGACTCCCCTGCCCGCAATGAGTTACTTCTGCCACCACTGGATGCTGTTGATGAACCTTGAGCCCTGAAAGTGAGGAGCCATTGGGAGACCCCTTGCAATGCTGGGTTTCTGCACCCACTGACCTATGACTTCGTGAGTCAGAAGAAGACATTATAGACTGGTATCTGGCATATGGAGTAATATCAGACTTATGACTTTGAACTGGACTGGGTAGGAATGTTTTCTCAATGTTCCATTCCTTTTGCAAATAAACCTTTTCCTTATATCCATATGCATGTCTATAAATTTGTTCCTCTAGTCTACCCGGACTAACACACAATACAAATACCAATGTTCTTCAAAGGATTGGAAAAATTGACTATCATCTTCGTATAGAAAGAGAAGAAGCCTAGAATTAATATAGAAATCCTCAACAATGACAAAGTCATTGTATTACTGGACATTGACATCTACTCGCCAGCCATAGTGGCCAAAACCATGAGCTAATGAAAAAATGACAGTTATTCAAACTAGTGGAAAAGAACTGAAATTCCAAAAATGAAATCATCAGCATACATAAAACTGATCTTTGATATGGCTCCCAAAATAGCACATGGGAAGCAGATGACATCTTCATCAGGTGGTGCTGCAAAAAATGGCCAACTACCTTCACAATATTGAAGCACCTTACCTCACTGAATGTACAAGAATAAATTCACACAGATTGATGTAAAACCCCAAACCATTAGGGCCATAAACGAAGGAATTGGGACAAACCTAAGAATTTCGGCACAAGGAATACATAGGCTATTGGAATTAGGGAAGGGTACAAATATGTTACAATTGCACAAGAAATACAAGGAAAACTATCTGTCACATAGAGGGTTCACAAGAATCCCTTGTTTACTCTTATGTACGATACTGCTGGACATAAGAAATTGTAAGAACACAATAAAGAAAACCCATTAATTATTGCTATGATCCATGTTATTTAAACCTGTCATTTTCAAAACTGTGATCAATAGAGCTTACAGCAGACACTAAGAATTTCACAAAATTGAAGAGCAAAAAATGAAGCTATAATTATTAATTAGATTTCCTGATAAATAATTTGCTATTACTTATTTTTAATATTACTTATTACTTATAAATACGTTCTCCTCTGTCCTTTTATTCACTCTGCTATTATAAATATTTTTTCAAACCATTTTATTAGATGATAATACAGACATCATTCCATTCCATAATTTCATCACATCAAACAGTGCTATACAATTGCTACTACAGTTTCAAAACATTTTTTCCTTCTTGAACTACTCAATATCAGCTCTTTTTGCCCTCCATCTTTCCTATCATACTCACCAGAAGCCCTTATTCTGTCTCTATAGGTTCATCGATCCTGAATTTCATATACCAAAAACCAGAAAAACACATGGCAAAGTTTCAAGAAGACTACCCACAATGAAAAAGCAAACAAGCACATCAAATATAAAATATTGACAAAACAGATAGAACTTAAAGTGTATCAGGGGTGCAGTTTGGGTCAATTGACAAGGTGTTGACTGCTCAAGTTAGGTTTATCATTTTAATCTACTATAGTCATCTATTCAATACTCTCTTGGTAATTTATTCCTATTCATTAATTTTTGTTAGAAGGGCCAATTTCCTGCGAGGATCTTTTAAAGTGTATTATGACTTTCCATGGCTATCCATAGTCTTTTACACACCAAAATCTCACAATTTAACCTCTGATACTACTCCCTCTTGCAGTTTCAGATTATATAATTTACAATTCTGGCATAACATATCAGTGTGCTTACTTCCTTGGTACTTGGTTGAAATCTAACTTAGATGACTAAATGTTTGGAAACAAACTTTTAAGCATTTATATGCTATTCTATCCAATAGCCAGATACCCTTAGTTTCTTCACCATATTTTCCTCATATTACTCATAATGTCTCTGCTTTCCTCACAAGTTCAAACATCATATATATGTGTGTGTGAATATATATATCAAACCCATTACCATCGAGCTGATTCTCATTCATAGCAACCCTAAAGGAGAGAGGAGAATTTCCTCTGTTTATTTTTGAGATTAAAATTTTTAAGTCATTTTATTGGGGGCTCATATAACTCTTATCACAATCCATACATCCATCCAGTGTATGTCAAATGCATTTGTGCATTTGTTGCCATCATTGTGGCAATCATGTGCCTGTGTTACTTTCATGATTGAGATGTAGAGGTGGAGTCTAGCCTGTTAATTTGGAGATAGCCGTTGAGTAGCCAATGAGGCCGCTGTGTGGGCATGGCTTTCTCCTGCCCAAAAATCTCACAATATTTCCCTCATGAACATGAGAAGTTATCACCCCAGATGTTGGGTTTTAGTCTCAGAGACAACAAACTATGGGCAAGATAAAATGGCAGCCTTCCAGGAGCTGGAGGAGCTGGAGGAGAAGCCACACAACTTTACCCTGATGAAACCAGACCTCTGAAGCTGGAGAAGCCACATGGAGACCCCTGCCAGCACTGAGTTGCTTCTACCACCACTGGTTGCTGTGGATGGACCCTGAGCCCCAGAAGCAAGGAGCCATGGGGAGACCCCTACTGGTGCTGGGACCATGAACCCACTAGCCTGTGACTTTGTGAGCTGGAAGGAGATTTTATAGACTGATATCAGGCACATGGGCTAATATCGGATTATGACTTTGAACTGGACTGGGTTGGGATGTTTTATTGATGTCCTGTTCCTCTTGTAAAAATACCATACCCTTATATCTATGTGTGAGTCTATGAAATTTGTTTCTTTAGGTTACCTACCCGGACTGACACAATCATCATTCTCAAAACATTTGATTTCTACTTAAGCCCTTGATATCAGCTCCTCATTTTTTTCACCTGCCTCCACATTCCCCCCTTCCCTCATGAACCCTTGATAATTTGTTAATTATTATTATTATTTTGCCATGTCTTACACTTTCCAACATCTCCCTTAACCCACATCTCTGTTGTCTATATGCCAGGGAGAAGGTTACATGTAGATCCTTATAGTGGGTTCCCTCTTTCTACCCTACCCTCCCTCCACCTTCCTGATATTGCCACTGTCACCACTGGTCCTGAATGGATCGTATTTATTGGATTCACTGTGTTTCTGGCTCCTCTCTGTACCAGTGTACATCTTATGATCTAGCTGGATTTGTAAGGTTGAATTGGGGTCATCATAGTGATGGGGAGTGGGGAGGGAAACACTGAAGAACTAGAGAAAAGTTTTTTGTTTCATCATTGCTATGCTGCATTCTGACAGGCTCATCTCCTCCCTGTGGCCCTTCTGTAAGGGGATGTCCCATTATCTATAGATGTGAATTTGGTCCCCAATATATATATACCCTCTCATTTATAATGATATAATTTTCAGTTTTTTGATGCCAAAGACTTATCCCTTCAACACCTCATGGTCACACAGGCTGGTGTACTTCTTCTATGTGGGCTTTGTTGCTTCTGAGCTAGATGCCTGCTTGTTTACTTTCAAGCCTTTAAGACTCCAGATGCTATATATTTTGATAGCCAGGCACCATCAGCTTTCTTCACCATATTTGCATATGCACAAATTTATCTTCAGCAATCATGTCAGGATGGTGGACACAGTGATGTGATTTTTTTGTTCTTTGATGCCTGGTAACTGATCCCTTCCACCCCTCGTGGTCACACAAGCTGGTGTGCCTCTTTCTTGTGGGTTTTGTTGCTTCTGAAACTTAAAATTTTATTGGAGTAGAAAATCTCATCTGTTTTAAGCAGAGTATCTGGCAGTTCAAACTGTTGACCTTTTAGTTAGCAACCCATTGAATAATCTATGAGTTACCAAAGGGTTCTCTCTTCTTCTTCTTCTTCTTCTTCTTCTTTTCTCTCTCTCTCTCTCTCTCTCTCTCTCTCTCTCTCTCTCTTTCTCTCTTTCTCACACATACACACACACACACACACAAACATTACTTCTGGGATTTTTTTACCCTTTGAGATGTTTCCATTTTTAATGTGTTCCCTTAACTTTCCCTATGAGTCTCTGTCACATTACTAGCTGAAAATTAAATGGTTAAAAACCAAGGAGAGGCACCTCAGCAGAAAAGCTGCATGATCTACTCCATTGCGTCATAACCTTGACACCGCTGTGGACCAATTATTCTCTGCACACATGTTCAATTTAACTCAAAATAAGTTCAACAGTAACAGACAGTATCATTTTTACTGGTTCCTGGCATTTACTAATGAGGTAGGACTAACTATGATTCCTTGGATTAATGAGCCATGTATTAGAATCTCCTACTATTATTTCCTAGTTTTCAGAAGATCTAAGCTTGATTAGTCGAAGCCTGGATGTCAATACTTATCTCAATATACCCCTTTTTTTTCTATTGTCTTCTCTTTAGTTGTTCTTCTTATCTTTTTTTAATAGTATTGTCTAAAAGAAATGTTTGATGTCATGGTACTTTGCAGAATTTTTCCTTACTGAATTTGGGTCTGAATTTGGTCCTTACTGAATTAACAAACCATTTAGTAGTGATTTTGCTTAAAATCTAAATACTTTGAAGTAAAGGCCTTCCAGCTCACAATGTACCCATACTGTGACATGACAAGTTACATTTAAGTTATTATTGGGATTTTTAAAAAGCAAATGGGATTTCTATATGAGCCCCAGGTAGTCCTGCTTTATCAAAGAAAATAAAGTTTATTATATGATAGTCATTTGTTGTTTGGGAGGAGAGTCTCTAATATATATAAAATTTAACTTTTAATTTATTTAAAAACATTCATGAGTAAAATCATCCAAAGTTACAAAATCTCAAGTTGATCCTCACTAATAATGCCCCTTTGGGTCTGCCCCTTTCAGTTGGGGGGATTGTTATCTTTAAGGGATTGGACAGTCACGTCTAATCAGTCCAAATGAATGGCTGGTTGCAAAGAACCATGGACAATTGGTCAGCAGCCCTTTGCATAGGCAGCTACACCACCAAGGTTCCTTAAATCTTCATCAAAAAATGGAATAAAAAAATAAAGGAATTATTTTTCCCAATCCTAATCCCAGTTAGCAGGCTAACTGGACAACCATGCAAAATACTTGCAAGAAGGTCATTATTTGCTATCATAAATATAATAAAAAGATTCATATTCTATAATGCCATTTTGTGCTAAATGAAGGACTACGTAGAATGTTCAATAGTTATACAGGCAACCCCCTGTTGGAAAATCCATGAATATTTAAACAGTAAAATATGTTGCTTATGAAAATTAACAAAAGTTTGACTTTTTCATTGAAATCTCCCCCATCATTTCCCATTTCCAAAAATCAATAATCTTACAGTCATTGACCCAATTCCTACTAGCTATTCGGTATTAGAATATTATACCATAAAGTTCTAAACTTTTAGGAGGGCAATTCCCAATACAACAAGATAACTAATAAATCAGAAGTTGAAGGTGAACGATTCAAAATGATTTTATTTTTGAAAAGGAAAGGGAAGTTATAATTTCTGCAGAACAATTATTATCTATAAACTATATACATAAAAGACATTTCAAAAAAAAGACATTTCACTCATTTATAATGAGATGTAAATTAAAAGAAAATTCAGCTTTTAAAAATTTATAACAATATAACTAATGATCAAAATGCTACTGTGGAGTGACGAGATATTTAATCTATTCCCCAGTCAGCATTTCTCAGTATTCTGGATATATATTCTTTAAAAGCCAGTCACCTTCCTACGAAATCTTTTTACAGTGCTGTATTAAAATACACTATTAAGTACATTATACAAGATTAGAATGTAATTTCTTTTGGCACACTATTTATGTTTACTACTGACTTCAAAGGGCAATCGGGATGTAGAAGAGTTATTTTCCCAGGGGTATAAAGGAAAACGAATCCATCAGCAATTCTCACAGACAAGAGCTGCAGAGACAGTTTTAGCAAAGACTTTGTCTCCTTTTAACCAGAAATGATTTGTGTCTTTTCTTGAGGCAATGTCTATATGTTGCAATGTTAACATTGACATTAGGGGCTAAAAAATGACAGCAGAAGAAGAATAGTTCTCAGGTGCAAACATGAGAAAGTGAGTCACTTGACATATGAAACATATCATAATGGGCATAAGTAAGTGCAGATCACAAAACGGCCACAAACTGAAACTATCTTCAGAGAAAGGGCAGGACTCTGAAGTAGCCTCCTATATCAGTAGTAATATCATTAAAAATACAAGTTCAGGTCAACCAAGAAAAATAGCTGATTTTCATCAGAGCAGAGAGAAGAGACCTCATTCTTTACATCTGTGCTAGGAAGTAGTGAGGACTACACTTCTCCTTCGTTAGAAACCTCATGATGCAAAATAAATAGAGAGCTTACACTTTATTAGGAAAAGAACAACAACAATAACAAAAGAAAAATTTCAAAATATTTTGTTTCTGTATTAGCAGTAAAACTGGAAAATAATGGTGGAGTTAGAAGGAGGACATGGAATCAATTACTCTTACGATATGTCCCCATATGACGTAAACAGCCCTTGGAGAAGGAAGGAAGGAGAATAAAGCCAAAAAGCTCACTGCGTGGTGTCGATGCTGACCCTTTAGGACAGGGTAGAACAGTCCCTGTGTGTCTACAAGCCTGTGACTCTTATTGGGAGTAGAAAACCCCTTCTTTCTCCTGAGAAGTGACTGGTGGTTTCAAACTATTGACCTTGCAGATCACAGCCTGATGGATAGCCAACCACTCTATCACAGAGCACTTAGGGAAGCACAGAGTATGGAAATATGAATATATTCAAATATATTCCTTTCAAAAACATTCCTACTATTAGTTGAGTTGAAAATATTGAGTACATGAAATGGGTATAATCAGTCATCTTCTATGATCTGAAAGGTGATTTTATTTACTAAATTATTTTCAATATTTTTCCTGGAAGTGCATATAATACTAAAATACTAAATACTTTAATACCAAAATACTAAAATCATAAACATATACATATTTAAAAGTACATTGTGTGGCTCTATGTGACAATTGACAATTAAGTCAGTAAAATATATATTCCCACAATGATTGTATCCATTCGCACTCATAAACCCACTGACATGAAGTTGATTCTGCTCACAGGGACCTTATATAGTGTTTCTTAGCCTCTAACTCATTACAAAAGCAGATCACTTAATTTTTCTTCTCTAGAATGGCTGGTGGATTTAAACTGCAGACCTTGCAATTAGCAGCATGGGCAATAGTCATTGAGATATAAAAGGCTTGAAAGTAATTTGTGTCTAATTCCTGCACTAGATATACATTTAGTTGGCAGTCATGGAACAGCATTTAAACTCACACATCTTTAAATTTGCCTATCATAGCTGATGGATTATCCTTTGTACAGATTAGCTCTGAGAATCAATAGGAAATGCTCTAAATAACCAAGAAGGTCCCAAAGGTCACACTTTCTTCTGAATCACTTCTTATTAACATTTCATGTAATGCAATTAAAATGTAAAGTGGCTAATGATTATAATAAAGGACAAAAGGACTCAATAATACAGTAACATTACTGACATCATTTGGATTTTAAATTAAATGCCTTTATGAACTAATTTCATTTATAAAGTTATATGCCATTCTACATCCTTACATAAGGTCATAAATGCTCCCACCCAAATCCTTGCTAACAAAAGAAAATAAAAGAAAACACAAAAACTTTCATTTACTGATATTAGTCTGGGATTTGACTTTAATTAACAGTCTTGTGGCAATTTTGTTTTTGAAAATAATTGATATATCCTTAGGTCTTCTAAAGGTTTTGGCATAAGGAATAGGCAACTATATCTGTATGATTTTAAGGATTTGGTTTAATCTTATAAGGTTCTGACAAATTATAAGATAGGTGAAGAAAAAATTAGTTTAAATAAAATTATTCATAACAATTATATAATTAATTGTGTGAGCTGAATCTTTGATAACACAGAGACTTTCAGTTCTTTCTCTCATTCTACTATGAGAGAAAAACACAAAAACTAAAAAATTCATGTCTTCAGTGATCTCTTTGTAAGGGCGAATACTAGTAGGACCATGTCCTTAAAACTAATCATTCTTCTACTGGAGCTAGAACTACACAGGAATTCTGAATCCATTCATATATTCATGGTTTATGTACATCTCTGGGTCATTTTGTATGCATTATTATTATTTTATAAGAATACGGTGATTCTACTCATAACATCATTGACTTAGCCAATTTAGCCAAATTTGAAACAATTTTGAGATGGCGTATGAAAAGAATTTCTATTCCCATAAAGCGTTCTCTCTGAGAACCACACTGAAGTAGCTCTCTAATAGGATCACTAAATGGGCATCAACTAAACGGCAGTAAGTTTTAAGTAAGAGATAAGCTTCAGAACGCAATTCATGAATTGTTGATCTGTACAGATTACATTCTTACTTGATTAGACACAGTTTACACTAGTAATGGAAGTGGGGTGTTGGTGATAGGGCAAAACTTCAGATAACACTGGTTTTAAAAGTACAGCACTATGCCTCTAAGATTAATACAACCTCCAAAGATCACCAATTCCATAAACTTGGACTAAAAATCTTCTGTTGTTCTCACACAAAGACACTCTTTTCGGCCTTAACTTCAAGGAAGTGTATCAGTTCCTTTAATCTACTGCAGGTAAGTCTGGGATAAAGCCCAGTTCACACTTAGGTTTCCAAATCTAATCTTTCTGGTGTGGCCTATGCAGTATGTTGTGTGACTTTAAAGGACAGAGGACTGTAAAGTTCCAATATTCTGTACCTGAGTTTTCTAGATCAAAGGTGTCCAATTGGAAACATAGTACTGGCTGCACTCTTCCCTTGGATTAATATAAATATTTGTGTTTTTTTAATTCTTTGTGTATTTTGTTTTATTCTGTTTCCACGATAGGACTTTGCTCCAACCCATTTATCCACAAACATAAGTATAATCACCTTCTCAGAGATGGACCTGTCTCTATCCCTTCAGCTGACCTTGAATTTACTGTATAGTTCCTTTTCACTCTAGTAAGAGTGATTAGTGATCTGTACTGACTTTGGCACCATATTGAATGGCAACACCTGAATGCTCTTCTCTCACTTCCCTGCATCAAAGTAGTATATCTTTTAATGAAGTCCTTTTTAGCATGTACACACAGACAGAGGGTTTATGGTGAATGGACGTTTGGAAGCTGCTCTGCTTTGTTGTTTTGGCAACAGTGTTACAAAACCACATGACTTAAGAGAAGAAGCATGACTACACTTTGGTGTTTATTCTCAAAATTTTGTGATAGATTAACTTCACTCTGCACAATGGGTTTCAGGTCCATCCAAATCATGTGGTGCTTCCTGGTTGATTTGATAATTTATTTTAAAAGCATAGTATTTCGATGTGTGTATGTACCAGAGTGCCTTTAACTATTCATCTCCTGATGGGCACCTTTGGGCTTGTTCTCATTTCTCGCTATTTTCAACTGTGTTGCAATAAACATGGGATAGCAGGTCATTTCATACGCTGCCTCTACTTTCTGTGGGGTATATGTCCAGCAACAGTATCACTGAGTCATAGCTATTTCTATTCTCAGTTGTTTTCTGTAGCATCACATCACTGTCCACTAGGGTTGTCCATGTTAAAAACCCAGCAGCAGTATGGAAGAGTTCCAATCTTTTACTTCCTGCCCAACATCTGATGTTCTGTTTTTGTTGCAGTTGTTGTTGTTGTTGCTGTTGAATAAGAAGCTATATGGAAAACTCGAAAATAAGTGAAAGTTCTATATGAAATCAAGTTTGTAGGCAAAATGAAAGGAGCAAATAAGTCCAGGAACACTGAGAGACTTTCTGATGCCATGTGTGTATATGTTGACATTTAGTTCAGAATAACAAGATAAACTTATAAACCCGAGGCTCTGATATTAGCTCAAGTTTGCAGCATGCTATGATTTTTAAATACTGATGGCATTAACTTAAGAGAAAATATTAAAGATCAATTTGAACTAGGGGATGTCAGCAGTGTATAAACTATGCTGTGATGAGGAGGGGCATATCTGACTTCTTCTGACTTCCCTATTGCCAAGAAACAACGGTCAGGCATGCTGCCATCCTGCATCTTTCTTTACTTATTTAGAAGCCCGCTGTTCCCCTCAAAGCAATCTACTTCTATGCTGGGTTCAATAACTCATTGCAATTGTCATAGAGAACTAACAGATAATCCTCACCACTGAGGAGGTTTATTAGGGAAGTTAATAGGTTACCTCAAGCCAGGTTCAGTAAAAATACAGTCATTGACCAATGCTAATACCTCTCTTAAGCCAGCAGGGAAGTCTCTCTGGTCCTCAGGCCTTCAACTCTTGGTGTTCCCTTGGATTATTCCTCTGTGTACCACAAAGCCTGCTAATCACCGAGCCTTATAATCGTATAGTCTCACAGCACAGCCCCTCTTCTCTGCCATGTGCTCTATTTGCTTCAGCCTCTGGTCTCAATGGGACTCTTTTGCTTTGTCACATGGTTTCTGTGACACAGTCTCTCATGTTTTGAGTATTAACCTTTGCTACTTTAGACCGATTCTGGAACCTTTTCCTCTGGCTCGTCTTCATCAGATGGTGCTGAGATCTCTCTGCATGTCTAAGATGGCTCTTATATACATTTTTCTATATAAAAGATGGGGGTTATTTTTGTCAGAAACCCAAGGAAACAAAGAGTGGTCATTTGGTGCACATCCTCTACTGAAGTAGAAACTTATTCCCTTCTTAATCCTGTCGATCAGCATAGCACAGAGCTTCCTCCAAAATTGGACTATAGGCATGAAACCAACATTTATATATGGCACAAAGGATTATGGCTGAAAACCTCATATTAATGGACTATTTCTCACACCTTATGATCACAAATGTCAAAATCTTTTACATTTCAGAGTAACTCATGATAAATGGATGGTGAGAGTTTTCAATTATGACATAAATAGCATGAGATCTATTATTTTTGTCTTGACAATGTGAATAAAAGTTAAAAATGAAGATTTGTATTCATGAGACAATTGTGTTTTTAAGGGAAAACACCATTTTTTCCATCTAGATAAGGATACTGATAAATCTAAAGAGCAGTACTTGTGATAAATTTAATTGCATCTGGATATAGGAATGGTTAAATTATAATTTTGAAAAAACATGTATACTTCATGTGGAATAGTGGGAATATATGTAGGGACAAGACTACCCATGAGGATTTGTTATACAAAAGTTTACCAGGAAAATTCACCTGACAACTGTCAAGAAACATGTTGAATAGCTAATAAAATTCTTGGAACAGGAAGTTTGGGGGGACTTTATATTAGACAAGAGCACATCTCTTGGAAAAAGAAAGCTGAGGGTAAAAACCCACTAACAGAGATGTATGCCACCTGAGAGCTGTGCCAGTTGAGAAATGTTCTGATTAAGGGTTGCGCTGGTTGAGTGTGACAATGATTGAGAAATGGAGTACAGGCTACCATGATATACATTTAAAGATATCATGTAGCCTTTTCTGGCTAGACATGTTCGTAAAGACAGGTGTGTGTTCTATATACTTCAAGGATCCTTCCAGATTGTTTACATCTCTTTATGTGATACTGGTTTGGATTTATAAACTAGTACTTCTGGTTATTTCCTATTATTTCAGATTTGCACATTTTAAATTAAATTGTCCCTCACAATTAAATTGTCCTTCCTCATGGTAGATTGGTTCCAGTATACATAGAGATGCAAAGATCCTTACATGTGCAAGTATTTTATACAAAATAAAATAGTGTTTGCAGATTACATATACATGTGCTCTAGCTTACTTTAAGTTATTTCTATATTACTTATAATAATTAGTAAAAAAATAAATAACTTTTGTAGCCTTTAGGAAGGTTGCTTTCATTTCTTTAATGCTTACTGTGAGTTCTTTTTTAAAAAAATATTTTTGATTCATGATTGATTACATTTGTGTATGCTTATGCACATTTTAGGTTGATCATCTAGTTCAGTAAGATATTATTATGAATTCATGAACTTAGTAGAAACAGGGTATACCTTGGGGAAGGCAGTTTCATATGTTGGGTCACCTTTCTTGAGTATGGACATTGTGTTAGTCTGGGTAGACCAGAGGAACAAATTCATAAACACACATTTGTATATGAAGGAGAGGTTTCTATATAAGAGTAACTGTACATTAAGGAAGAATCCCAAGCCAGTCCAGTCCAAGTTCATACATCTGAAATTAGCCCATATGTCTGATATCAATCCATTAGTCCTCTTCAGACTCACGAAGCACATGCAATGACACCAAGACAACCATAAGCTAGTGGGTGCAGAATCTTGTGTATACAGTAGTGATAGAAGCATCTCAGCACCAGCAGGAGCCTCATTGTATCTTCCCAAGCTCTCAGCACTGGCAGGAATCTCTTTGTGGTTTTTCCGGCTTTTGATGTCTGCTTGCATCAGGGAAAGTACAAGTGACTTCTCCTCCGGTATAGCTCATAGGGAGTCAGCCTTGTGTCTTGTCAGTACAGCGTCTCCAAGGGACTGAAAATATTTCATAGTTGATTGTGGTGAAGATTCCACACCCTTTACAAGATGATTAAACCATTGAATTGTATGATATAGCTCATATATATTATAACTCATTAAGACATTTTAAAAAATGATCAGAACTATTTTGAATGATAGCTGAACTATTCTTATATGTAAAAAAAAACCTCTCAAAAACCAAATAACAAAAACACAAGGATGAAATATAATTGGGGATCAGAAAACAATATACAGTTGAAGTGAAAAGGAAACAAATAGTTATATAATTCCACGTCAACTTGAGATGTAACACTTTAGGAGTGGCATCTAGTCTGTTAATCAGGTCACAGCTGATGAGACCTTGTGGACATGGCTTACTTATAAGGCCCTGGAAACCTCCTCCCCTCTCTTGGCCTTCACCTTCCTTTTGGCAAGACACTCTGAGACCTGCTGCATCCATGCTGCATACATGACTGCCATTGGATCCACAAGACTTGGCATGCCCTGACCTGTAATATTCCTGCATTTTGCATCATTGTATGTGACTATGAATATGAAGAGTGATTTGTGAACTACTATTGAACTTATGGACAAGTTGAGACTTGACTAGGATGTTTCATTGAGGCATACTTACTTCTGGATATAAAGTTCTTCCTTACACGTATATGACTGTCACTGAACTTGTTTCTCTAGTCAACCCAACTTGACACATTAATGCTAGGTATATGTCAAAATAACAGAACATCATTGTGATAGTCTGGGTAAATTATGGAAACAAATCTCCAGAAACTTATGTATAATACAGTTTTATATAAAGGCTAAGTGTAAATTCAGGAAGCATCCCAACCTGGTCCATCCAGTTCAGTCCGACTTAGGCCATATGTGTGACATCGATCTACAAAGTCCTCCTTAAAATCACAAAACACACACAATGACGTCAAATGCAAGAGGCTCACAGGCCAGTGAGTAGAAATCTTTGAATTCAGTGGTGATGTAAGCATCTCAGCCCTGGCAGGAGTCTCAATGTGGCTTCTGCAATACCCAGCGCTGCATCCAGGTAAGCCCCAGTAGCTTCTCCTCAGAGATGTGTCACAGGGAATGAGCCTAGCCAGCTGAGTCAGAGAACTAGCTAAAGCGGCTGCACACTGGTCCAACCATGAGAGAACAAGAGATAAGAAGACTTGAAGGAGAAGCTCACCAAACCCCTTATCTCTCTGCCCTTCAATTAAGCTGTCTATCAATTAATCCCACATATGATAATCAGCCAGGTTGGCACAATAAACTTTAGCTAGCAGATTCACATAAAACAGCATTCAACAGTCAAAACTGAAATAATTTAAACAAGTTGATATTAATAATATTAGTTACTATAAACAAACCATTAATAATTCATGAATCTTCCATGTACATGTGAAGATTGTAGACATGTAATTGATGACAGTGAATTTGGTTTTGAGATTTCATATATTTACCACAGTAAAATGAATTGAAAACCAATTCAGTACAGCAAATGGCACCTTAAACCTCATTGCCTTAAAGTTACTTCTGACACGCAGGCATGCTATAGGACAGAACAGAACTGTCCCCATGGGTTACCCACCTTGTAACTCTTTCTGGGAGGAGTAAATTTCATTTTTCTACTTTAGGGTACCAGATAGTTTCAAGCTACTAACTTTGGGGTTTGCTGACATGGTAACCATTACTCCAACACGACTCAGTAAGAAATGGTATGATACTTGATTATAAAGTAACATACAACATAACTATGTTTGAGTCTGAACAAATATAAAAGTTATTATTAATTGCTGAGTCACAAGATATTATTTTGTAGATTAAGGCATGCTTGACCAAAGCCTTGGTATTTTCAACCACCTCATATACAGGTATATGTTGTGCATTGACTAAGGAAGATCAAAGGAAAATCAATGTATTGGTGGTGCTGGTGAAGAATATTGAAAGAACTATGAACTGTCAAAAATACTTCTGTCTTGGAGAAAGTACAGTCAGAATATTCTTAGTAGACAAGGATGGTAAGACTTCCTCTCCAAATATTTTGGGCATGCTATCAGGAGAGATGAGTCCCTGAAGAAGGACTTCAGGCTTGGTAAAGTAGAGTGGTGCCAAAAAAAAAAAAAATAGAAGTCTCTCAATTAAATAAAAAAGAAGGAAATATATAAATCTTCCAGTAAGAATTAGAAATAGTTTTAGTAGATACTCTCCTCATAAATAGGAGTCATATAACTACTTATTGCCTATGTATAAATCGTACATAAAAATTCCTTTAAAATCGGATAGTTGTAAAGAAGAAGAGAGTAATACTTCAATGCAAAACAGAGACAAACACCACACAGCCAGGTACTCAAGGGTAATATTAATAATGACATATCATTGATTCGCTCTTAATATAAATAAATGTGAGAATGACAGCTTATGTCTGTGATCATTCTGCCTTTCATCCATAATAGCACTGTACTCTTGTGAGAAACGATGTTAAAGAGACAATTGTGCCCCACTATGCAATATGCTGCCATTAGGTGCCTTTGAGTCAGCTCTGGAACTTAGAGGCCCGACGCATAATTCCCAGGCTTGTGTCATCCACACAATGATTCTTTTTTAGATCATTTTATTGGGAGCTCAGACCACTCTTATCACAATCCATCCATCCATCCATTGTATGTCAAGTGCATTTGTACCTTTGTTGTCATCATCATTCTCAAAACATTTGCTTTCTACTGAAGCCCTTGGTTACTCATTTTCCCCTTCCTTACCCACTCCCCACTCCTTTGTGAATTCTTGATAATCTATAAATTATTATATTTTGTCATATCATATACTGTCCAATGTCTCCCTTTACCCACTTCTCTGTTGTCCATCTACCAGGAAGGAGGTTATATTATTTTTATACTATTGTATTATTTTTGGACATTTTTCACAATGCTATCTATTGGTCTAATTATGAAGATTTTGGTTTGCCCTACAGGGAGTTGTAATACATACTGAAGACTACAGTCCTTGACTATGAAAATGATTGTACAGCTCTTCTTGATCTGATGGAACTACTGAATTTTGAATTGTAGAATATGTTAAAAAATAATAAATATGTAAAAAATATAGAAAGAAACTTCATGAGAGAGACCACAATTCAAATGTACTTTTCTCTTACTATTATTATCATATATAAGGAGTAGGGAAAACTATTATTTTAAATGTATGAATATGTTAACTCTCATTTGCCTAGATAATTACAAAACTTTTTATTTCCATTTCCTTCCCATTTGAAATGGATATGTAAATAGTTTTCTTGTTTCCATATTATGATTTTATTATTTATAACACACTGTTTAAGATCATTAGTTAAACATGTGGAAGTTATTGAAGCAGAAAGAACACAGATTATATTGAAATAATGTATTCTCTATTCGGTCAGGCAAGAGAGACAACCCTTTTAAGGAGTGAATTAAATTGAATCTAAAATGAAAATAGAAAAAAAATGTTATGAAGAAAATATCGCTTAAGGGGGATTGAGGCATTACCCACATATTCCCTCATTATATTTCATTTCAGAGCATCAGAGGCCACAAAAAATATCCCGTGTGTCACAAATTTGACACCCTTCTTCTAAATGAATCAGCTTCTGGGGTGGTAGTGGGGGTTGGAAGGCTTACTTTTAATGTTTTCTTGTATCTAAATAGTAAATACTATTACAGTGGCCGATTTCAAGCTCAAAGGGCATATAAGTCACCGGTTTCCATAGACTGCTAACTGTAATTTTGTTTGGTAAGAAGCTACTGAAGTATGCCATCGAAAGAAAAGTAATGATCTTTTTGTTACATGGTATAGAAAAGAAAGTCCAATGGGACAGATCTACTGCATAACTCAGCAGATGGAAATAATACACAGAGTCAATGAACCAAAACAAACTAGTAGATATTCCGCTATTCCAAGAGGTAGCATATGGACAAGAATCAATAGTGTTGAAGGAAGAATTGAAAGCATTAGCAAAAACAAGACTCCGGGAATTAATGGAATACCCATTGGAATGTTTCAGTGAGATAATGAAGCATAGGAAACACTTAACCATATGTGCCAGGGAATTTGAAAGACAGCAACTTGGTGAGTGACTGGAAAGATCTGTATTTGTACTGATTCCAAAGAAAAGTGACTCAGTCAAAGCTCAGAATATAGAAAAGTGACATTAATATCATACAAAAAAGTAAAATTTGGCTGTCGATCTTCTACTACCAGTCATGCCAGTACATTGACAGAGAAGTGCCAAGGGTCCAGGTTAGCTTCAGAAGAGGATATGGAATAAAAGACATAATTTCTGATATAGAATGGATTTTGGCTCAATGCCCAGAATATCAAAAAGAGGTGTACTTGTGTATCATATACTAAGCCAACTTTATTCAACTCTGTGGTTCATAACAAATTCTAAACAGTCTGAAGAAGAATGGGAATTCAAGAACATTTTGCTGTGTTCACGTGGAATTTGAACATGAATCCAGATGAAGTTGTATGAACAGAACAAAGGAATGTTGCACAGTTTAAAATCAAGGAAGCATGCATCAGGGTTGTATCCTCTCCCCAAATTTATTTAATCTGTACTGAGCACATAATCTCAGAAACTAGCTAATATGAAGAAGGCTGTGGTATAAGATTGAAGGAGGCTTATTAACAGTCTGTGATACGCAAATGACACAAATTCACTTGCTGAAAGTAATAAATACTTGAACACTTTCTCTTGATGATCAAGAGCTGCAGCTTTCTGTATGAATTACAACTTAATGCAAAGAAGATCAAAATCCTCACAACTAGACCAAGAGTTAACATGATGATAAATAAAGAAAAGAATGAAGTTGTCAAGTAGTTCCTCTTGCTTGAAATCACAACTAATGCTCTTGGAAGCAGCACTTAACACATCAAAAGGCAAGTTTCCCTGGACAAATCTGTTGTACAAAACCTATTTTGAGTGTTGAAAAACAGAGAGGTGACCTAGTTTGAATGCATGTCTTGGTACATTCAATTATATCATTAGCATTCAACAGGACTTTGACTAAGAATGACCAAAGAAAAATTAATGCATTTGAATTGTGAACATCCATGGACTGCCAAAAGGGCTCATAAATATATCTTGAAAGAAGGAAGTGCTTCTTGGAAGTCGGGATAGCAAGACTTCATCCTTCATATTTGGACACATTGTCAGGAGAGATAATTTCCTGGAGAAAGACAGCACGCTTCGTAAATCAGAGCAAACATAAAAAATGTGTTTAATGAGCTGAGTTGACACAGTAGCTACAGCCAGGGCTTCAAGCACAGGAAGAATTGTAAATATGGCACAGGACCAGGAAGTGTTTCACTCTGCTGTGCTTAGAGTCCTCTGGGACCCTGCAACCAAAAAATACCACCTAATAATAACATAACACTCAAGATCTCCCTAAGTCCTACAAAGGGGTACTGGGATAGAAACATAATTGATTGTCAATTTGAGACTTAAGAGTGAAGGGGTGGCGTTTAGCCTGTCAATCAGGGCACAACTTGATGACTTCATTTGGAGTGTGGAGACCTCTGCCACCCTGAGAAGCTTCCACTACTACTGAATACATAAGATTTTTCACCCACTGACCTATGATCTTTCTGCTATTAGGCATCATAGCATGTGTTGTATGAGTCTGATAAGAAATTTATGGACTAGCAACGACATATGAGGTAATATCTGATTTATGGACTTAATCTGAACTGGGTTGGGATGTTTTCCCAATATGTAATTTTTCTGGTATATAAAGATCTCTCTTATATGCATATGAGAGTATCCCTGGATTTGTTTCTTCAGTCTGCCTGGATTAACACACGTACCCCCCAAAACCTGAATTTTCATTTCAAAGCTATGTATTTAGCTTTTTAATAAAGCAATCTGATTACCTTCTAAATTCTCTCCATTAAATTTCATACACTTGTCAAATCTGAGATTCTCTTCTTGAAAACATTTTTCTTATTCATCTGTTTGGATGACTGACAGCACCTCTTTCATTTTTAAATTCACCTCTTCTATGTAAACAAATCACTGTCCTTTCATGTCCCTCTTCATTCAGGGATAAAAAACGAAGGTACATGGAGTAAGGCCAGGTCTGTAAGGTGCATGGGGTAAGAGAAGAATGCTGTGCTTAGCCAAATATTGGCACACTGAGATGGCTTTGTGACCATGGTAACGGTGGCAAAATTAGACCCCTATCTGCCACATATCAGGTCTTCTTTTGTTAACAAATCTTTTCTTTACCTCTAAATAGGAAGCATGATTAACAGTCTGACCTGATAGAAGGAACTCCAAATGCAATCATCCATTCAGGAAGTTGATAGATGTCTAGAACATGATTCGTCATTAATCAACATTTCACCCTTTTTTGAAGATGAATACCTGCTTGTACACTTGAGGCTTTCCCCATAGCGTTGATCGTATCAGTTGTGTTCAACAACAAAACCGTTTTTGTGGCATTTTTTTCTAATCAGGAAACAAAATTTCACACCTGCACACTGTTCTTCTAAATAGGCCATCACAAAAATCATGGTTCAAGAAAATCTGTCTTTCTGAAAAATTCACTGTGACCAGGGAGAACTTTCCCAGGTGATGCCACTGGAGCTCTAACTCGGAGTATGTTGTTCAATGTGCTCCTAGGAAAAAAGAGTTTGGCTCTGCCCAGTACAATTCCGTTTTGCTTTATTTGGCTTTCGGGGGGAGGGGCCAACCCCTCATAATACCCTTCTTCAGTGATTTGTCTTTACTGATGACATGTCGAAAATATAGAAGATGAATTGCTGACATCCTTGCTTCTAAGTAGCATTCTGGTCATTCCCTTTCTGAGACAAATTCGCTCTTTCATTTGGAAGTACATGGAATACTCAATTCTTCACAAACACTTGCTATTTGGATGTATGAATTAATCTCCAGGGTCTCTTATTTATTATCTAGCATTCACACGCATATATGGCAAAAGGAAGCACCATGCTTGTATAAGAGAGACCTTAGTCTTCAAAGTGACATTTTTTTTTTATTTTTAGTACTTTTAAAGTGTCCTTTTGCTGTAGGTATAGCCAATGCAATCCATCATTTAATTTCTTGACTTACTACTTTCATGGGACTTGATAGTATAGCTAAATAAAATGAAATCCCTGACAATTTGAATCATTTCTCTATTTATCATAAATCTAGCTGACAGGTTGTATGTATTGCTTTACTTTGTTTTGTTATACATTTTTATGTAATTCAAAATGAAAATTGTACTATTTGATCTTCATCAGTTGTTATCATCATTGCTCAAACATGTAGCATAACAACCTGAAAAGCTGCACTATCCTGCATCAGACAAGCATTGTTGTTATCCCTGAGCCCACTGATGCAGTCAGGGTATCAGTTCATCCCCTTGAGGACCTTCTTCTTTTTTTTTGCAGTGCTTCCACTATACCAAACATGATTTCTTTCCCAAGGAACTAATCTCTCTCCACAATATGTTCAAATTGTGTAAGAAGTCTTGCCATTCTTTCCTCTAAGGAACACACTGACCTTACTTCTTCTAACACAGATTCCTTTGTCCTTTTAGCAGTTCATGGTACTTCAATATTCTTTTTCAGCACTACAATTCAATGCATCCTTTTCTCTGATATTCCTGATTCAATGTCCAACAGGCAAATGAAGCAAAGGAAAATATCATGTCTAGGGTCTGGCAGACCTTAGTCTTCAAAGTGATAGTTTTTCTCTTCAATACTCTAAAAATGATTTGGGCATCAGGTTTACCCTAGACAACTGGTCTGTTTATCAATGATATCATTCTGTGTTTTGAGGATTTGGGGGTGTCACCTTTTTGGATTTGGAATAAATGATTTCTGCTAATCAACTAACCATACATTTGTCTTCCAAATAGTCTGGTAGTTATGAGTGCATGTTTCCAGGGCTTCTTCGGCTTCTGAAACATATCGTGGGTATGCCAACTCCTGGTGTATTATTTTTGTCTAAAACTTCAGTGCCAATTTAATTTCTTTCTTCCCGAAACATTGGTTCTTGATCATATATAACCTCCTGAAACGGTGGACCATGGACTAGTTCATTTTAGTACAGTGACTGAGTATTCTTTTCATCTTCTCTTGATGCATCCTGCATCACTTGATATTTTTCCCATAGAATCTTAAAAGATTGACCATTTTCAATTTTCATTAATTCATACTTTGCACATTTCATACATTGGGATGTTACATAATCTCCTGTCAACTTGAGCAAATGGATGGACTCTAGCCTGTCAATTATGTCACAGCTTGATAACCTCATTTGGAGGTCTGACAGAATTAACTAGCTCACTGGAGACCAGAAGTACTCTAGATATTCCACATCCTCCTGTTGAAACACTCAGAGAACTGGATGACACCAGTGGAGATACTTGCCAGAACTGAGATGCTTACAATACTACTGGATCCACAAGATTTTCTATCCACTGGCCTGTTATCTTACTGCATTCAAACATCATTGCATGTGTTTCATGAGTCTAAAGAGGAACATATCGTCTAGTATCAGTCATATTGGCTAATATCAGACTTAGGGAGTTGATCTGTATTGGGCAGGGATGTTTTCTCAATATACAATTACTCTTTTATATAAAGATCATACACATATGTGTATCTCTGGATTTGTTTCTCGAGTCAACTCAGACTAGCACAGTGTTACAAATATTAGATTTCTTGCACCAGTTTCTCTTTACCTTGAGCTGTGCCCCATCATCAAATGAAGATCCAGATAGTTACACTCCCATAGATTTTACAGTTTTCATGACATCCGGTTGACTTTTTCTAAGAAATTATCTTTTCAGTCACATTTCTAGTGCCCTCAGTAGAGGGGTCCACCTGTTTGCAGAATCAACTACAATGCCCTGCTTCTTTTGTCCTGGCTTTCAGTATTTGAAAATGCTTAGCAACTATGCATAAGGTGTTCACCTGTCTCTTCCTCAGGGTTGGTGTGCACTGATCTTAGTGAACAAGTTGCAGCAATGTTGTCAGACTGAAACAACGAAGAAGGATGAAGGAGACATTGTATTAGGGAAACTTGCTGCACAAGACCATTTTAACTTATTGAAAAACAAGAACATTATTCTAAGGAAATTCCTTTACTTGACCCAAGAAATGGTATTTTCATTTGCCTCATATAAATGTGAAATATGGGCATTGGATAAGGAGGACCAAAGAAGAATCGATGCATTTGAATGATAGTTCTGGAAAAGAATATTGAAAGTACTATGTACTCTCAAAAGAACAAATAAATTAATCTTACAGGAAGTACAACCAGAATGCTCCTTGGCAGTGAAGTTTGTAAGAGTTCTTCCCATGTACGTAGGTCATGTCATCAGAAGAGAGTAGAACCTATTGGAAGATATCATGCTTGGTAAAGTAGAAGGAGAGTGAAAAAGAGAAAGACCCTTGACACAGTGGATGGTTGCAACAATGGGCTTAAATATAAGAACAGTGTGACCAGGCAGGGTTTTCTATTAAACACATAGGGCTGCTCTGAGTTGGACTTGACTAGATGGGCACCTAACAACATGCTAGGGGTTGTCCCTAGTATGCTTGTGAAGGTGCGCAAAAAGGAAGGCTGAAAAGCCATCAGGCAAATATTAGATACCTATTAAGATACCCAAACTAAACATGCTCATACTCAAGCCCTGGAGTGAGTTAGGAAGCACATCAGGGTGCCCAAACGAGGCCCTGGCTCACAACATTACACAGGTTGGCCTACCTCAGACAATGAGGCCAACCAATACCATCAACCACACCTCCATTTGAAATATCCTGCCTGTGGGAAGGCCTCCTTCTCTTACCCTGTTTCTGGTCAGAGGCAGGTGGAAGGTGAGAGTCTCCTTCCCCCACACATGTGCACCCACTCCAGGCCACTTGGGCTCCACAGCCTCTTGGTCCACATCGTCTTAGCCTCTAGGATTCTTGGCTCTGGCTTACCCGAGATCCCCCAAGTTCCATATTTGTAGGTGATCTTTTGCCTGTAGTTGTTTGTGTCCAGTTGTGAACCCAAAGCAAGTTCCATGTGGCTTGGTTCGCTTCTGAGAAATAGCAGGTACCTTTTGATACTGCAACACAATGTGCTTTTGCGTGAATTCTTTCAGTGTGTGAAGCAAAGAACTGAGGTATTACCCACTTCAGAAACCTAACAATTCTTCCTGCTATCATTGTTTATTCCACTGAGTAATAATAATAATAATAATAATAATAATAACGCTATAAGTAGCATAAATAATATTGCTTCTATAGTGTTTTATATGAATTTCAATAGCTACTACAGTTTATACAAATTATATTTAGCAGAATAGACCTTATTTTTCAAATGAAATGCACATGTACCTTAAAATGCATATATCTTCTCTTGATGTCATAGTCAATATAAATCTTATTTAATTATTCTTATCATTCTATATCTATATACTTCTTCTGTTCAGGTTCTGGGCAAAATTTTTTAACAGAAAGTTATCATAGATAACTTTAGACACTTTAATTGAGTCATGTTCACAATTTATAATATTGAATTTATTTTTTTGTGTAAAATCATTAAGCAGAAAGAAATTTACTTGTAGAACTGAAATAAATTATATTAATAAGTAAACGTCAGAGATGAAAACAATAAAATAAAATCATAATCATGATTCCAGTTAATTCTATAATATAAAGAAACAATTTGATATTTACTAAAAATTTCTTTCATAAGTTGCCATAATATAGTAGTCAATATTTGACTGGAGAGTGCTTTCAAGCAGCACTACCACAAAACATTCTGAGCTAAATATTCATTGATACCTAGTTGATTACATCAGTACATACAACATTTTGTTTGTTATCATGGGATTTCTATTTATGTGCCTAACAGTGCACAGTCTCTTCACTGCCTGGTACATATTAAAGCAAAGTAAAATAAATCAAAACAAGAATTGACATAGATGCTACAAAATGTGTCATGCACTCAATTCTTATACATATTGAATAAGAATATATATATTTACTTGACCAAAATTTGCAGCCAAGACAGAAAAATCGTTTTCCATTCAATTGATGAGTTCATCATTGTGTGTGTGTGTGTTGGGGGGGGTCATCATTTTATTGGGGGTTCATACAACTCATATCAACTGATAAATACATCCATTCTATGCAAAGCACATTTGTACATTTGCTGCCATCATCATTCTCAAAACATTTTCTATCTACTTAAGCATTTGCTTTTGGTTCCTCATTTCCCCCGTCCCTCCTCATTTTCCCCTCCTTTATGAATACTTGATGATTTATGAAAATAGTATTTTTTGTCATATTGTACACTATCGGATATCTCCCTTCACTCAGTTCTCTGTGTCCATATCCCAGGGAGAAAGTAATATGTAGATCCTTATAATAGGTTTCACCTTTCTACCCCACCTTCTCTCCAGTATCGCAGTATCACCACTCTTACCTCTGGTCCTAAAGAGATTATCTCTCCTGGATTCCCCATGTTTCCAATTCCTATCTGTACCAGTGTGTATCCTCTGGTGTAATTGGATTTGTAAGGTACAATTGGGATCATGACAGTGGGATGGAGGAAGCATTTAAGAACTCAAGGAAAGATGCATATGTTGTAGGATCATATAAAGACAAATTTTCACTGACATGTTCACTGATTTAAAGCAATATATGTTATATGATCTTTTATTTTAAGTATAAGGTAATGAAAATGAATATGGCAAATATAAAAACTGCATAAACAAATATTTAGTTATTTTAATCAAAATGAATTTCAATAGAATATAGCATATCCATAGCCTTAATTTTCACTCCAACAACTTTACATAATATTAATAAAGCAGAAAATTAATATAAAACTCAAAAAGTATTTAAATGTATCTGAACTTAACACTGACAAATTTTTAAACTTATTTGAGAAAAAACTGATTTACATTCAAACCTAGTGAAAACCAGAAGTATAAAACTAAACCCTTTTCTGATAATCTATAAACCCAGTTTATAACAACCCTCAAGGATAGGTTACAACCGCTTCCTAGAGGTTCTAAGTCCATGCATACGTGTGTGGAAGCAGGCGGCCACATCTTTTCCCATGGAATAACTTGTGGATTCAAACTGACCTGTCCTGCAATCAGCCAGCCCCTTAACTGACAAACATATGAATATAAACACATATACAGACATATATGAAAGATACAACAAAACTCAAGAAATATAATAGATAAGTTTAATTGTTTAGAATGGGGTCTTCAAACTTTTTAAACATGGGGCCAGTTCACTGTCCCTCAGACTGTTGGAGGTCTATGAACAAATTCCTATGAACACTGACTGCACATATCTTATTTTGAGGTAAAAAATCAAAACGGAAACAAATACAATATTTAAAATGAAGAACAAGTAAAGTTAAATCAAAAAGCTTACCAGTATTTCAATAAGGATCATGGTCCTGCTTTTGGCTAATGAGATGGCCAATGCGCAGTTCCATATTTGTCACTGCTAGTG